>KK901583.1:79817-109184 GCA_000696445.1 Aquilaria agallochum
AAATCTAGTCTTTTTGATGTCTTGTGGAGCTTGAATCATATCTTGGGCACGTTTCATGGTCATTATACCATCGGGGTTCGCATCAGTTGGTATCAGAGCCACAAGTTCCATTGAAGGACATATCTTGTGTTCTTGTTTATCTTCATTTTTCCTTCAGTTTTTGTTCAGTAATTTCGTGTCTTAATCCTCTGTTTTAATCCTTTTCTTCTTGTTTCAGGTCTATCCTTTTTATTCCATCCTTGTTCTAGTCGGAAAATCACAAAAACAATAAAAAGAAGTCAATCTGTGTCACCTTGTGTTCTCGGTTTCAAATTATTTGTTTCTGATTATTTCTTATCTTTCTGTTTCATGTCCAGCCATATTAATCTCTCTTGTTTTCATTGTTTCTAGAATCCAAGAGTCAAGAAAAACAACCAAAAAAAAGAAGGATCCAAATTCAGGAAGTTTCGGTACAACCAAAGTTGTTTCAAATTGTGCCAATTTCACTAGTTTCTTGTTTTATCCGAAAAAGAATTCTAACTTTTTGTCTTTGGCAGCAAGGAACTTGAAGGAGAAAGTTGTTTTAGTATCAAAACAGGAAGCAAAAAAAAAAAGAAGGAGAAAAGAGAAAAAGAACAAAGAAAAGAAAAGAAAAGAACAAAGAAAGGAAAAGAAAAGAACAAAGGAAAGAGCTTGCAAAAGAAAGAAGTTTTTTTTTCTCAAAATTGTTGGAAGTTTTTTTTTGTGCCCGAAATCTAGCCCATTGTTTTTAAGCCCAAAAAGCTCTTTGTGGTTCTTGTGATCATTAATTGCAAGGGCTTCTTAGAGTCTCTTAAAGCTTGTTTAGCCCACCTTTTTTGGGGTCAAAATAGTTCTTCAAAAATTCAAGTTTTCTTGTGTGTTTTGAGGATAGTCTTCTTAGAACTTTTGAGAACTCTTTGAATAGCAATATCTCACTAACAAATTGAGTGTTTGAGTGTTCATCTTTTGAGTGAAACACGTGAGGTGAGTGCTTGTGAGGATCTTTGAATTTTCAGGAGTATGGAGGGCCAAGAGGATAGGAGGATGGAAGTGAGGAACAATGATGAGCCAACCATGAGAGAGCTTCAAGAAACTCTCAATAGACTTGTTGGGAGGATTGAGGACATTGACTTGAGGTTGCCAAGGAGACCAAATCCCATCTTGCAACCAAGGAGAGGTCCAAGGAGAGAAGAGCCCGAGGAGGAAGAAGGGCATTGGCATGACCATGGGCTTCCAAGGAGGGGGGAGCCAAGGGAGGACAACAATCTAAGCTCCATCAANGAATCCTAGTTTGACTAGGTTTTCTTGAGTCCTTTGTAACTAGGTTTCCTAGGTGACTTGGGCTGCGAATTTTGCCCAGATTTTTACCCTAGTTTAGGCCTATATAAAGGCACATATTCTGGATGTAAACACATATATTAATGCTGAAATAACAATGCTCTTTGGAGAGGTTTTCTCTTTGGTTCTTTGTGGACTGCCTTAGTGCACAAGTGTGCTTGTGTTCTTGGAGTTCTATACTTCTCGTTTCTAATCATAGGTTGATTAGGGGTGGGGGTTTCAAATCTAGTCTTTTTGATGTCTTGTGGAGCTTGAATCACATCTTGGGCACGTTTCATGGTCATTATACCATCGGGGTTCGCATCATTAGCTATGTTCATTTGCAATCTAGGTTCCTTGTTTGTTGCATAAGCAACCTTAAAACTCCACAAAAATCAAGGAAACTCTTATATTTTGTGGGACTTTCAAAAGTCTCAGAGTACCCTTGGAATCCTTAGACCCCTAGGTACGATAAGAACCCCCTTAGGTCTCATTTGGATCAAGCTAGCAAAATGTGAAAAATTTGGCATTTTAGTCCATGGCGACGCGTTGCCACAGTTGGTAACACTCTGTGAACTTTTGCTGGATTGGCAACGCGTTGCTGGTATTAACCTGTAATTGGCGACGCGTTGCCAATCTGCAGAAATGTAGAATTTGGCACGTTTTGTTGCTATGAACTTTGGACGATTCCGACATATATCAAATACATGCCTCCAAATTTCATACACTCATAGAACATGTTGCATAGAACATAACCAACTGTCACAAGGTAATCATAACCAACTATCACAAGCTAATCTATGGTGCCTTGTAACATCAATCCAATCCTCCCAAATCTCTTAGTCCACCACAATTCAACCAAAACCTTTAACTAATGTCATAGCTAAAACCACTCGAATTCTTCAAGCAAACTTAAGCAAGTGGCATTAAATGAACTTGAAAACATATTTCCTTTACCTCAACTCCCAGTAACACACAAGAAAGCTCCCTTTCAATCAACCAAGTTCACCAAAGTTCTACACAAGTTCCAATCCAAAAACAAAGCTCTAATCACTAAAACTTCACTCTCTAACCAAACCCAAGCTTCAAACTAACTAATAAACATGAATTCAATCAAGACCACATTTCTTACCTCGTTCAAAAATAAGGGATGTGGAAAAAGGCCCTTCCAAGCTTCAAAATCATGGTTTAAAGCTTGAAATGCACTCCTTCAAGCTTAGATACTTTGAATTACACCCCTTGACACCAAGAACACTTGATTCCAAGCTTAATTTGAGAGCAAAATGAAGGTGAGAAGGCTGGAAACGGGATTATGGTAGCCATAGTCTCACTTTCCCTTCTTAAACCCTCACTTAATCCCAAGGCCATCAAAGTATTAAGCTTATTACAATTAAACCCCAATCTTTTGTAACTTAGTGATTCTTGATTAAATTCTTGTCTATTCTTTAAGTTTGAGTTAAAGTTGAAAGTTAAGTTATAAAAATTCATTTTAAAACACTTGGGACTCGTCCCGACTATTCAAGATACAAAATTACCATTTTGCCCCTGAACGTCGTTTAGTGCTTTATTCTTCTCGAAACTTAGTGAACTTTGCTAAACTTCTCTATCCTTGCTATGTAAACTTGAATTAAGGTTCTAAACTTAATTTAAAACACTTTACCTTCCTCAATTACGCCTCCCACTAGAAGGGCCATAACAATTTCCTCAATCAATTCCTATGCTGTTTCAGGTGTCTTGCTATTAAGAGTACCACCAATTGTTACGTTAGTCATTTGCTTGGAAGGATAATTCATGCCATTATAAAATATTTGCACTTGCATCCACATAGGTAATCAATGATATGGAGACCTTCTTGACAGATCCTTAAACCTTTACCAAGCTTCGTATAATGTTTTTGAATCCATCAGAATGAAAGCAAAATATAATTATGGAACTTCGCAATCTTAGCTAGAGGAAAATACTTCAATAAGAACTTCTCAGCAAGAGCGTTACAAGTGGCAATAAACGCTCTTGAAAATGAAGTCAACCATTGCTTAGTTCTTCCTCTCAACAAGAACAAAAATAACCTCAATCAAATGTTATCTTCATTAGCTTCATTAACTCTAAACATGTCACAAATCTCCAAGGAACTAGCAATATAAGAATTAGGATCCTCCTTTGCCAAACCATCGAGTTGAAACAATTCTACACCATCTGAATAATATTCGGGTTGATCTCAAAATTGTTGACATTGACAAGAGGTCTAATGATACTTAATTCCATCCTTTTGAAAGAAGGCTTAGCATATTTTGACAGTCCTTGCTTGATTATGGTCTTCCATGATTAAATGTTCCTAATTTTCTCCTTGCTACTCCATTTCAAGATGTAGTGGTTGTGACCTAGTACCCT
Source organism: Aquilaria agallochum (assembly GCA_000696445.1). Classification (NCBI taxonomy): domain Eukaryota; kingdom Viridiplantae; phylum Streptophyta; class Magnoliopsida; order Malvales; family Thymelaeaceae; genus Aquilaria; species Aquilaria agallochum. Next base: position 83,523 of record KK901583.1, read on the forward strand.
TTGCAGACAAAATTTTCCTCAAAGCTCTCAATTTTAGAATCTGCTTCAACAAGTTTAGCAGGTTACCTATGATTTATACACCAAAATTCCTGCAAGAAATGAGAAAAAAGTCAACAAATTAAAAATAACAAAAAGAATTCAAAGAAAATTCTACAATAAAATAAATGGCTGGATTAATTAAGATTAATCTTTTAGGTAGCAACTCAACAAATGTTCCTTGACAATAGTGCCAAAAACTTGGTGTGTTCTTAGTTCACACAAACCTTTCCCACTACATTAATAATTAATGTGGATGTATCAAATCTCTCTATACTCATAAATATGAGAACTCACAAGCAAGTGCACCTACCATCAATGTATAGCAGTGGTAAGTACTAAGATCATTTTCCCCAAAAAACAGAGGTTGTTTGCCATACTCAACCTTTCTTGATTATATAACTGACAATTAAAGTTTTTGTTTAACTAAGTAACTATGAATTAACTAAACTAACTAATGTAGTAAAAATAGTTAACAACTAATTACTGGTAGTAGAAAAATAATTCAGACAATCAACAATAAGAAACCTTACACTTTGAATCAAATCCCCGTAGAAATCCCTTGTGTTGCTTTTACTTCTGTTTAACATGATTATGATTAACCTGGACCATGGAGTACTACCTAAATTAGATTAGCTCCTTATTATTCCTATTACACTAATCACTATTCTTAATTCACTGACAAGATTTCTAGGCCTACCGCAATTTCTAATAATGAGTTATTAATTCTATGACCCACTACTAGTTTTACCCTAGTCTGAAGGTATTATATCACACCCATTACTCTCGGTTACAGCAATATCCCTTCTATCTAACTGTGATCCACAACAAACATACCAGATCTTACCTATTCAATGTTCATCATCTCACATTTAGTTAATAGGCTAACTACTATTAATCAACACATCAAAGAACACAGGATAGATTGCAGGAAAAACATAATTATATTAAACAAAACATAATCACAATCAAAAAATCATTCTAGGGTTCATCTACTCTAAGCATGAGTAGAAAACTTTAGCTTATAGTGCCATAAAATAAATATAAAAAATCAAAGATAAACTAAGAAAAAAAGTATCCATCTCTAAATTGTTTCTACTCCAATGAATCCCTGATCTAGTGTGCATTAAATTGTGTTGACCATTAGAACCGCCTCCGACAGCCTTTCTTATTAAAAACTTTCTTATTTTTCTGCATTTCTCCCCCTCCTACATACTCTTCATTATCCTTCTTACGAAAAAACCTGAAAAACCCTAAAAATAGACAAACATGGTTTGGCATACATTCGTGTACTGCCTTTAAAACTTAAAACCTTGCTAAATATAACACGGTTTGAAACATGGGTGTGTAACTCAGACACGGGAGTGTAGTAGGGCATGTAAGGAACTACATGGGCATGTTGCAAAGTATGTCTACTTGAAACTTCGCCAAAACTTGCAATTTAGCTTGAAAACTTTACAGAAATCCTTCGTAACCCAAATCAAGCTGTAATATAAGTTAAAAATAAAATATGAAGCAATTAAGCAAGAAATGCTAGCTTAAAACTTATCAAAAGACATGCAAACATAAATGAAAAACATAAGCAAACTAGTGTGTGAAGCTTTACACTGATTTTACTATTGAGATCCATAACTAACTACAACCTTAAATCAACTCTGGTTGCAAGCTCCAAAAGCCTTCCCTTATGCTTCATTAGCCTCTGTTAGCCAAATTAAGAATTATAGTTAAGATGGTAACTTAACCAGCAAGTAAACTATAATTCCAGAATCATAAAGATCCAAATAAACCAAATACCTACTTAGCCTAGCTCAACAACTCAACAACCTTCAATAGTTGTCGGCTCCACAAATATAAAATTTACACAGCAAACACTTAGGAAATGATAATAAATGATTCTTAGTAAGGGATCCTTTAACCTGCAATATATATATTAGGGTAAAATGCATATTTAGTCCCCTAACTTTAAGGGTCATCCTAATGTGGTCCCTTACCTCTAAAAGTGGCAATTAAAGTCCCCTAACTCAACTAATATGTCCTATTTTGGTCCCTACCATTAGTTCTACCATTATTTCAAAAGGAAATTGCCTACATGGCATCCACATTGCCATGTGTCCATCCCTTTCATGACAGCAAGTGACTAAATTGAAAGAACAATGTATTTCAAACTAAAATGATGCAAAAGCATAATCATAAGTCTTACGATATGGTTTCACCCATAATCTTTTCCCCCAAATCTTCTTCGATTTCTAGCTAGCCACTCCACCATCCATGGCACCACGCACTGCTGCCTCTCCATCTCTCCATTTCCTTGTCTCTCGGTCCGCCCATTTACCCGTGTCCGTCTACTCAATTGCTGCCACGCCTGTCATCTCTCTCGGCAAAGTACTTCTCTCTCCCACTGTCGCTCCTCACCGATTACACCCACGACCACCCCTCGCCAACTACACCCGTTACCACCCTTCACTTATTACACCCGTCATCAACCATGTCAATTACTGCCACACCCTCTACCTCATTGGCTCTTGCCTCTTGACCTTTGCCTGCCCTTGAGTTTGTAATGAAAACTGTTTGAACTCATTTTGGAATCGGACGAACCTAATGCCTTTGTCTTTTGGGTTCTTGCTCAATTCTGATTCAGGATAGAAATTTGGTGGGCCTAGGGGCTACAATTGAAATGACATAGGTTGGGTTGAGTTCATTAGTTTAGGTCTTTGGGTCATGCAGTTAGGTAATTTTTTTTAGGGATTAGCTTTTGGGATGGTGAGAGATTATTTTTTGCTCCATGTGGGAAACTAACATAAAATTCAAATTACTTGATAATTTTAAGTTTCTTAAATTATTGGCTAGTTTAAAATTTTAAAATTATCTTTTAAGGTCATTTTGTTTCGAGTCGCACCACGAGAAAACAATTTTTAACGTTGGGAAACTTACAATTAGCCCCTGAGGTATGTCATAACCTACGGTTTGCCCTCTCTATTTTTAAAAACCTACACTTTGTCTCATGTGTTTTTTACACTATTGAATAACAACTTCTAAAATTGTATTTAAACTATACGATAGTCATCTTCTAGTAATTTCAATACCTTCAATATTTTTTTATAGTAAATTGATATTTTAAATTATTAGTTTTTGTTTATTTTAAAAGCATTTTTTTCTCTGAAAATGCATATCAGTATCTTTTAAAGGACAGTTAGCTATGAAAAAAATATAAAAAATCTTAAAATTACTGGAACACATTATCAGGCAGTTGAAATTAGAGTTTTAGAAGTTGTTGTCGAACACTATAAAGCAAACATGAGGTAAAGTATAAGTTTTTAAAAATAGAAAGAGCAAAATGTAGGTTAGACCAAACTCTACGAGGGGTTTTTGTAATTTTCCCTTTTCCCTTTCTTTTCCCTTTTTCCCCTTTTCTTTTCTTTTTTCTTCCTTTTTCTCTCTTTCACTTTCCTTTTCTCTTTCTTTCTTCACCTATTCACCTCCAGTTGCAAGATAAAGCAGGAGTTCTCTTCTCACCGAAAAATGATATGGATAATTACAAGTTCTTATCTCAAGATTTTGTTAGATTTTTTCTTGAAGTTATAACTTAAGTATTCCTAGCCTCACCACATCATCTCTACATCACACTATATAAATAGTGTAATGAAGACTAGCAAGAGGTAGAGGAGAAAAGGAAAAAACAACAAAAGGCAAAAAAGAGCAAGAAAGAATAAGAGAGAATAAGATAAAATTTTTGCGAAAAAAATTAAAGAGGGTCAAATGGGTCAATTTCAGCCATCTCCCAACCATGGTCACACTAGAGCGAGGTGGGCATGCCAAGTTCTTCCCCTAAGGTCACATGTAGAAGCCCAGCTAAGCACCTCTATTGTTCATCCATTTTCGCCAACACCGTCACCGCTTTCTCAGCCTTCGGGCTTTCAATGGAGCTTTCTGCTTATCACCGAATTTCATGGCCCATCTAGAAGTGGTTTTCATGCCCCCTTTGATCCAGTGAAGCCCAAATGAGCATTCTATTACACCACCATCATTCATCCGTTTCCAACGACATCTTCCTCGCTTTCATGAGATTCAAGTTTTCTTGACGGAGCAGTCAGCTTTCCCGATGTTTTTCATGACTCTGGTGTTCTAGTGAAGCCCATCTAAATAATCCAAGCTTGCACAATGCCACGTTCTTTCATGCCAAAGAAGAAAAGTAGGCCTTTTCTGGTAAAATCATGACTTAGCTACTTTAGTTCATAAATTTTGGTTTCTTAGGTTACTATAGTTTTCTTTGTTATGTTTTAGTCATTCTATCTTTTGTACTACATCTTATGTTTCGGGCATGTTCCTTTTTGGGTATATTGATATGTTAACCATTTTCATCTTCTACATACAAATGCAGATGTGAAGCTTTTATATATTATTTAAATATTTGACTTGGAAAAAAATAATTAATTTTTATTAATGAAAATTAATGAACACTCAACAAATCTTGGAAAAAAATAGTTCTTGGTGGACTTGGTAAAGTTCTGAGAGAAGTTTATTTCCTCAAATCTGATTGGTTTGGTGAGATGCACAGTTCAAATAAATGTTCTTTCAATTCTTGATAGATTTGGTAAAATCCTGGGATTAAAATTCAAGGACTTCCAAAAAAACCCTATATCCATTTGATCTAGTGAAATTCATTGTTTGGATTAATACTACTAAAATAATGCCAATTTTCAACGACCTTGCGTTGGAAACAGGCGCCTCAGAAAATCGAGCATTGGAGAAAAAATTTCTAGCGGCTTAATTTCAAGCCATTGGTAATACCAAAGGCTAACCATTGGAAAACAACCCGTTGCTAATTCCCAACAGCCTAACCATTCATGTGTATTTGTAATGGCTGTATGATTTGGAAAAAGTTGACCATTTCCAACGGCTAGCGTCGTTGGAAACTCTGTTTTAGAAATTAAAAAAAAAATACAAAACTTTCAAAAATATTTTTTTATATATTATAAAATTTATTGCTATATTTACAAAAAATATATTTTTACTTTAATAAATTCTAAATTTTATAATATTATAAAAAAATTCTCTAAAATTATAGAAGTCCTGAAAATTACAAAATTCATAAAATTACAAAAATAAAAAAACAAAAAAATCATAAAATAGAAATTACAAAAACACAAAAATCAAAAAATAAAAATCATAAAAATACAAAATCACAAATAACAAAATACAAAAATTACAAAAAAAATTGTATAAATTAAAAAAATTGCAACAAATCACAAAAATCTAAACAATTCAAAAAATAGATCTGCAAGCAACAAATTCAGATCCAAAATCAGATCTGCAAGCATGAAGTAAAGGAGGAGAAAAAAAAACAAATCCAAAATTGGATCTACAAATGCGAGGTAGAGGACAAGCCGACAAGCGGGTGATTAAAGAAGCAATGAAAAGGAGGAAAGGCTAAAAGAGGGAGACACAAGGTAGAGGACGAAAAGCCCAATAGCGAACGAGGCGATTGAGGAGGAGGGAGGAGAGAGGGTGAGGGAGAGAGGAGCGACATGACGGATGTCTGTAAACGGTGATAGAGAGCTGTCAACAGTGATGGAGAGAGGAAGACGGCGAGGGCGAGGCAGAAGAGAGCCAGAGACGAAGAGGGCGAGAGGAGGGAGAGACAGAGATGGAGAGAGCAAGAGGAGGGAAAGAGGCCTGAAGGGTGAAAAGAGGGAGGAGAAAGGGCGAGAGGAGGGATAGACGGCTGAGAGGACGCAAAGACGGAGAGGGCAAGATTTGAGGGAGATGAGAGGATAAGTGATAGTATTTATAGTTATGTTAGTTAGGGTTGGGTTTTGGCTATTTTGGCCAATTGGATCTTTTTTTCTGTTGTAGGGTAAAATTATATATAAATGTATTACTTTTACTATTATTGCTTTTTATATTAAAATATTTTCAAAATACATACTTTACTTTTTAAAATTGTACAATAAATATGATAAATATTTTATGTATGATTTACATACATACATATATGCATGTTAAAAAAATATAAATCTATATACATTATATAAATATATATATAAATATGATGTATTTGACATATAAATAATTATATATGATGTACATACATACATACATGTTTCAAAAGCATAAGCATATCAATAAGCATATCTATAAATTATACAGAATATTATCATTATAACATTTTCAAAATACTACTTTACTTTCTAAAATTGTATAATAAAAATGACAAATATGATGTATATGAATATATATAAATATAAATATCAACGTAATATAAATATACATGTTATAATTATTTTTATTTATAATAATATGTGTGTGTGTGTGTGTGTGTCTATATATATATATATATATGTACATATATATGTTACTATAACTATTATTATTATTATTATTATTATTATTATTATTACCATTATTATTAACATTATTATTTTTATTATTATAATTACTATTAATATCATTTATAAAAAATATTTTCAAATACTAGTTTATTTTCAAAAATTGTAAAATTCAATAAATTTCCAACGTGAGAATTTCAAATGGTGCTCCTTTGGAAATTTCTACCTCAAAAATTTTCAACGGCCTTGTGTTGGAAATTTTCAACGGCCAGACTATTGGAAATTATTTTTTTTTTAAATTCCCAATGTGCTGGTTTCCAACGGGTTAATGCATTCAAAGTTTCCAACAACTAGAGCATTGGAAAATAATTTCTTAAATTTTCCAATGGCCAGGCCATTGGAAATCCATCTCCCATTTTTTCAATGGTTTATCGCGTTCAAATTTTCCAATGGCTAAGCCATTGGGAATTTAGCCATTGGAAAAGGCCTTTTTTTAGTGGTGTAAAATTAAGTAAAATTCATAAGAAATATATTATTTCATTAAGAATTAAGTATTAAAAGAAACAAATTTTGGAAGGGATAAAATTGAAACCCCATGATATCTATTTTTGGTGTTAAAAGATTTTTAGCCTTTGTTTAGAATAACTGACTCAAGATCTTATAATCTATTATAGACTGCAATAAGTATTCAATTGATTTAAGTGAAACTAGTTAGTGGCAACTGCTAAATCATTGCTACAATATGAAATTTTGATAGAGGTAGACAAATAGTAATTAATTCTATTTGGACCAAACTAATGGACTTATGATCCTTATTAGAGCAACTAACCAAAAAGTCTAAGCCTAAGCCCTAAGCGAAAAATGATAAAATGCACGCTTTTGCATCATGCTTGTTAAGTTCTTGTAGCATCTACTCATATTCTAGATGCATCATTCCTACTTATTCTAAGTATGTAAAAATTTCAATCACCCTGTTTTTGAACCAATGGCTAGTAGTTTCTAAGAACCCTATTTTGGCATCTTAATGCCCTCCGACTTGTTAGTGAGTCTAATAAACCTCTTCATCCGACTCCGCTTTAGAAGTTGAAAATCTAAAAGTTAACAATTGTCATATAAATAATTTTATTTTAATGGGAAAGGCATAGTGGGAGACTTACGAAAAGATGGTGATCACATCAACTTTTTTTGTCTTTAATACTTTTTTCATCATCCGATATTGTGTTAGACATTAAATCTACCTTATTTTTTCTATAAACATTCTTTATATCAACTTTTTCATTGACTATCTCTAGTTGCATCAATTATTAGAGTATGATAGGAATATCAAATTTGCCACCAATGTTTTGGATAAAGAGTGGATATGCCATTATAGTTTTTTTGGGCTCAATCTCCCACTAATATTTTAAAATAGGCTGAATATGACGTTGCTAGTTAGAAAAAAAATGGTAAAAATAATAGATTTTGAAATCTTGGGTTCATTATGCATCTCTCAAAAAATACCAGGACCTTTGAGACTTTTACCAAAAAAGGGTCTAATCTCCACCATCAGCGCTTCAACTTTATTGTTATCTCCATCACCAGCACCCCAGCTCCGTCACTGCCCTCTCTCTGTCTCTATTGTCTAATCTCCTTATCAACATTTGAGAGAAAGAGAGAAAGTCTAATTACAAAAAGTCTTTCAAGTTTGTTAAAGCTTGCATTATCACCCTAAAATTTAAAAACTTGTTATTTTTAACCTTTTTAGTTAGATTTTTAACGTTTTTTGTTAGCTTTATAATGGCCTGTGGCATATCCGCTCTTAATTTGAAACTTAAGTGACATACACAGCCCAATTTTAAAACATTAGTAGGAGATTGGGAAAAAAAACCTATAGTGGCATATCCATTCCCATCCCAAAACATTAGTGGCAAATTTGATACTTTTGCCTTGAAGTATATTTAAGGATGTGAACATTTTTTACCATTCGAGCAACTTATATAGTGCACTAGTTAGACAACAATTTAGGTAAAATTTTATTTTAGGGTATAAACATAATTGAAAAAATTGGAATTCAATTAAAATAGTAGCATTTTGATTGATGCAATATCTTCTAATATGGGCAATTTGAGATTTCATCAAATTATCGAGTTAATTATTGTTTGTAAAGAAATTGTTGAGATTCCATGTGTACAATATGTGTATATCCTTTGCTTGATAAGGATCTAGAAGCTAGTGTGATATACTTAAGTTACTTGTGAGATAAGATAGCAAAGCTATCATGTGTGACCAAAAGTTTTATCTTCCTAAGAAGTCTTATCTTCCAGACCTATTGTTGTTGTATATATTTGATACCTTTCTCTGCGTGAAAGAATAGGAAAACATTCTCTTAAACTTGCAAAGTTTATATGGTATCAAAGCGGTTGCTCAATCCCTTGATGCCCACATAAACCTTTCACCACAATGGCAAACCGAAACAAAAAGAACTCCAGTTCTTTTGGACCAAAATTTCCACCTCCAATAGATCCTTCGTTTGCTTTTTATTGTGGCCTATAAGACAATCCGGGAACTATACTTGTGAGCAGCCAACTAAATGGAGACAACTTCCATACATGGTGTCGTGCAATGCAAAATGCATTACGTGCCAAGAATAAGCTTGGGTTTGTTAATAGAACTTTGAACATACTGGAGGACAACCACTTGAAGATAACTCAAGTATGGGAAAAATGTAATTCAATGGTGTTCTCATGCATTTTTAATGCTCTTGCACTAGAACTGCACAACAGTGTTACATTTGTGGAATTGACAAAGGATATGTGGAATGATCACGAAGAGAGATTTTCTCAAGGGAATGCACCACGCATCCATGAATTGAAGAGGGAAATAGGCTTGATGCAGCAACATGATTTATCTATTACAGTATACTTCATGAAGCTGAAGGGACCGTGGAATGAAGTAGCAACCTATAGCAATGTACTGAGTTGCACTTGTGCTACAGCAAAAGAAATCGTAGGCAAAAAAGAAGGTGAGAAATTACATACTTTTCTTATGGGCCTAAATAACAACTTTGGTGTAATCAGGTCCCAAATTCTAAACATGGAGCCTCTCCTAATAATTACTAAAGCATATGCTTTAGTAGTGAATGAGGAGAAACAACATTGTGTTGCTGGTATGCAACAACCTTCAGGAGAGGTTACTGCCTTTGTTGCCAAAAGAGGCCGAAATCACAAGGACAAGGCAAGCCTTCACTGTGATCATTGTGGGAAGTTTGGGCACAGAACAATTTTGGGTTTCGAATTGATAGTGAATCCTAATTGTTGGGAAAAGAAGGAGAAATCACAGAAAAGCACAACCAAAACAAAACATGTGATAGGCATGGCAAACAATGCTTCTGTACAACAAACTGAAAGTGTCTCCTCCAAGACTATGCAAACTCTCACTCAAGCCCAATATGATCAAATCATTTCATTATTGTCCAGCCAAAATTAGGGCAATATGGCTAACTTTGCTAGTAAGACCTTTGTACAAACTCTTGATTGGATTATTGATAATGGAGCTTTAAAACACATGTCATCATATCCACTTAAGGTTTCGGATCTTAATACCTTTTCTCCATCTGTTTGTTTGCCTAATGGAATGAGTGTTAAAGTGCATGCTAATGGCCATGTGGAACTTTCTAAGAATATCAAACTCAAAAATATGTTGCATGTGACAGATTTTATGTGTACTTTTCTTTTAGTTAGCAAAGTTATAAAGGATCTAAATTGCTCAGTAACATTTTTCCTAAATGTTTGTACAGTATAGGACTTGAGGTTAAGGAAGCTAATTGGCATGGGTGAAGTTCGTGATGGGATGTATTACTTCAAAAGAATCACAACACTGATCGTTGCCATAACCAAACTTGAGCCCTCCTCAATTCTGTGGTAGAAAAGACTTGGGCATGTATTGTTTGAAAAGATGGCCTTGTATCCTCAGATAGACAAGCCCACCTTCAAGAGCACAAATGCTCCTTGTGATTCTTGTCATCGTGCTAAACAAACAAGAAATTATTTTCATTTGAGTTCAACCAAAACTAAACAATCCTTTGATTTGATTTATATTGATATTTGGGGTCCATATTGAATTCCTTCTTTTACTGGTGCATGCTATTTTCTTATAATTGCTGATGATTATAGTAGATGCACCTAGACTTTTCTTTTGAAACACAAACTAGATGCACATAAACGTATCTCATTTTTCAACTCCATGATAAGAACTCAATTTGGTAGGATCATTCATTAAGTTAGGTATGACAATGCTCCTGTACTTATTGCTAGACCCATGCAAAATTTCTACCATCAAAATGGGATACTTCCTCAGACTTCATGTGTTGATACTCCCCAACAAGATGAAATTGTCGAGAGAAAATCAACATATTCTTGAGCCATGCATTTTGCTTTCAAGCTCATTTACTAATTAAATTCTGGGGTGAATGCATTTTAACTGCTACATATTTTATTAATTACTTGCCTTCATCCAAGTTATCTGGAAAAAGTCTCTATGGAATCCTTTTTGGGAAACCAGCGTCTTTGGGCCATCTTAAAGTTCTTGGATGCCTATGTTACGCATACAATAAATCAAGAACGAAGGATATGTTTGAAGCAATGCCTAAACCTTCCCTTTTCATAGGTTATCCTAAAGGCACAAAAGGATACAAGGTCTACGATCTAAAAACCCATCAAACCCATATGTCAAGAGATGTAATTTTCAATGAAGACATTTTTCCATTTAAAGATGTTGCAGGCAACAATGATCAACATCCATAATCTATTTGAGCTGAAAAAGTTCACTTCTTGGATGAACCCGCCATTTCCAATCAATTAAGTGAAGGGGACATGACAAACCAGCAAGACAACTTGCCTAATCTGGAACCACAAACTATCACCACACCTATCAAACATCTAAAGTCTTGACCCCAAAGCAATAAGAGACCATCTGCCTATCTCGATGATTATCTTTTTGACTCTACAATAGTAAACATTTCATCACCAGATGCCAATCTAGCTTTCTCAGTTAAACCTTATACTATTCTACTACATCTTACGTATTCTCAATTTAACTCAGCCTACAAGACTTTTTTGGAGCTATCTTGGAGGAACAAGAACCACAAAGTTTTCTAGAGGCCTACAAAAGACCCAAAATGGATTGAAGCAATGAAAAAAGAAGTTGAAGACTTACAGAAAAATCAAACATGGACTTTGGAACCATTGCCACCCAACAAGAGACTAATAGGCTCAAAGTGCGTCGACAAAGTGAAATACAAACCTGATAGAAGTGTAAAAGGATACAAGGAAAGACTAGTTGCCAGGGATACTGATGGCGGCGGGGGCCATCACCAATAATAAATACACTGTGTGTCGTGATAAATGCAGCAAGGGGTTTCCGGGGAGGTGGGCGAGTCCAGAGAGGAGGTGCTTTGTGTGGACCGTGTACCATGGTCGGCAGCAGTTACTTCCCGCGAAGGGGTGAAGTCGGAGAATGCTTCCGGTGTGGGGGAGCGCCTAGAGCGGAGACTCCTCAGGAGGGCTTGCCTGAAATACTCAGAAAATAGGGGTTAGAAGGTCCCCGGAGTCTTTTTCCGCGAGGAGCCTCCGACGCCCAAGTCAGTACTCTGGAGAGGTGAAGAGAGAGGGAGAGCAGTAAGCACAAGAGACTCTTGCCTGCTGTATTCTTTTTTTTGGGCTTTTGGGGAGGAGGAGCGAGAGAATAGAGCCCCCCCTTTTCTGTGACCATTTTCCTTGTATGTATAAGAGGGGGTGAAGCCTTTGGATGGCGACACGTGTATGGACGGATGCCATCCATATCTCTGGGTGTGGGGTCCCCTAGTCGCGTGCAGGCTCCTCGGGCCACGAGCTACGTTAGGAGCAGCCCTACGTGACAGAACGTAGGTAGGGGCGGTGCGCCAGAGTGCATATGAGGGCGACGTGCAGGGTGTACGGGCGTGATGTCAGAGACTCCTTGATGGTGACTAGTATGCCTCTGAAATCCCTTTGATGGACGTTTCCCTTCGTGGTGAGGGGCTTTTCCCGGAGTCCTATCGTTACTTCGGGAAGTTCCTTGGCTCCGAAGCTAGTCCTTCGGGGGGCTTTTTCCCGCATAAGGTAGTTTGTTCTTCTCCCCCAAAGCTTGGTTCGGTCGCCTTCAGGAGGGGGGTGATCCGCAAGTCTCCCGAGGTCGGTATTGGCGTGTTACCGAGGTCATGCACCTCAGGTATCTGACTCCCTCTTTTTTGAAGTTCCCAGGTGGTTGGGGCAATAGCACTTCGGCTATCACATGCCCCCCTCGGAAAGCCGGAGTGGAAACTTCGGCTAGTGATCCTTTTGGGAGCGTTTTACGGGGCTCAGAGTGTGATGTTTGCAGGAGAGGCACTTCGCTACCCAGGGGGTAGGCTTTGTTCGGCAGGTATCACCTGTTTGCCCTTTGGTGTTCTCGAGATACCCAACCTCTTCACTTTTTCTGCCATAGGTTAGTGGACCGTCGCTTCTTGGAACTAGGCGTATCAGTCCTGGAGCGACGTGCCCGTGTTTTGGGGATGTCAGAAAATGTGTCCTGATTTTTTGTGTCGGTCGACACATGGTAGGTGCTGGTTGGGATAGGCATGCCTTTTTGCGCGTGAAGGCCAATTATGGCGACGTTTCGCCTTCGCGGAGCAGTTATAACTAATTTTTGGCTGCCCTTCTTCGATCTATATAAGCCTCCTCCTGTCATACACCTCATTTGTTTTTCTTTAGTCTCACTTTGCTCTCATCTGCTTCTGTGCCTTTTCTTCCCTTTTTGCAACGGTGTTAGAGGCGGAGCGATTTCCGGCCACCTTCCATGATGGCGTCTAGGAATCCCGACTTCGGTAAAGCTTTTGGCGGATTCTGACTCTAGAGATCCTTCAGTCTTTGCTTTTCTTTTAATTTTCCGAAGTCGTTTCTCTTCTTTCCGAAGTCTCTTTTTTGGTCAACCATGTCTTCGCCTATTCACGAGAGCTGGCAACCTCTTTATGTCCCACCCTTTTTGTTCCACTTCTGAGAAATTAGAGAGGTGGACAACTAAATTTTTTCTTCCTTCCTATGCCACCATGAGGTTACCCCACCTCGGACACTTTAGCTTTATGAACCGTGATGATGAGGTCATCATTTTCTGAGCCCAACTGAAGGCCGGACTTCGGTTTCCTCCTACAAAGATGATTTGTGACTTTTGCCAATTTCATGGCATAGCTGTGAATCAACTTCCTCCCAATTTGTACTGCTATTTTAATGCCTTTCTCTGCATGTGTGGGATCTTTGGGGTAGAACCCCATTTTATCCTGTTCATGCAGTATTACAAGCTCTATCCGGTCCCAAAGGGTGGCTTTTATTTCATGCTACCTCGGGGATCTGGGAGCAAGAAATCGTGTTCACCTTCGCTACCAAAGATAGCTGGCGAGGGTGGCAAAGGAAGTTCTTCTTCCGGAAGGTGGCGGAGGCCTGGTCATATGTTTCGACCAAGTTGGCTCGGGGAAAGCTGGGGACGGATGTCGTAGATCCCAAGAAGTTGCTAACTCCAGAGTTGGCGGTGAAGTTTGTGGACTTCGACAGACGTATTCGTGCTGTCGCCACCTGGGATGCCAAGTTCCCTAAACGCTCTCTCTACCCTTTCCCCATTATGTGGAAACTCATGATCGAAGAGGTCATTCAGGAGTTGGGGGTGGTTAAGGAGCACAAGATGGATCTCGGCATGCCAGCTCCTGCTACCGAGGAGAAGGATTCTTCGCTGGTGAAGCTTCTTCGGAGCGAGCTCACTTATGAAGCCTTTTTTGAAAGTAAGTTTTCTTTCAAGGTTTTCAGCATAAGTGCTTGTCTGGACTCACGCTGATGTTTTTCTTCTTTTTCAGAGATGGGTGACGAGTCCGCTGCCTACTATAAGTCTCTTTTCCTTGGTTAGGCCGAGAAGGGAGAACATACGAAGAAAGGCGCCTCCAAGAGGCGCAAGACTACTGGGAGCGGACCGTCTTCGGCCAAGAAGGTGAAGAAGGACACCCTTCTTCCACCCCCGGAGGATGCGGTGAAGGTTGGTGTCATTGCAACTTCCATGGAGGTTGGTGATGTCATTGTAACGTCCACCAAGGTTGGTGATGTCATTGCAACTTCCACAAAGCTTGCAATTTTCGCCAAGCCTGAAACTGCCGTCGGGAATCCTGCTGGGGTGATTGCCCTTCCTGCTTCTCTGAGTCCCGCCACATTGGCAGATCTTGTGGGCTTTTTGGTAGAGAGCCCTTTTCCCGAGGAGTTGGAGAAACGCCGAAAGGGCAAAGGCAAATATGTTCCTGCTGACTTGCAGGAGGCTCGGGACTCTGATGACGACTGTGCCGAAGTCACACCAGGTTTGTCTCTTATCCCCTTGTTACTTGAGATCTCGCGGTCTTTCATATCAAGGGACTTTTTGCCTGATGAGACATATGCTTGTTTCTTTTTTGCAGAGGACATGGCGCCCCTGGCTTGGAAGATTGAGCACGCCCGAAGGAGGGCTTTTTGCGATTCCCATGTCCCAAAAGACAAAGTTCCAAGGGAGCCATTCTAGTCTTTCACAGAGGACATGAATCTGTTCTCCGAGGATTGTCAGGATATTGCTCCCCAGATGGCGAGGGGGGTGCTTACTCAGGCTTCCTTCAAGGTTATTGCCGAGGAGTGTGCCTCCGAGGACTCTCGTGCCGCCAAAGTTTCTAAGCATGCTGCTCAGGTAGGCCCCTTCATTTTACTTCCCACTTTTTGTCTAAGTATTTTGGCTGTCCTTGTAAATTTCACTAAGTAACTTCTCTCCTTCTTTTTTACAGCTCCTGGGGTATAATGGATACCTTAGGGCTTAGATAGCAAAGCAGTGTTCGGTCCGAGCTTGGGCCGAAGATAAACTTGAGAAGGCTAAGTTCTTCTGCGCTAACTCGGTTGTGATGAACACCGAGTTGAGCCGAATAGCCAAGGAGAGGGTTGCCAATCTTCGGGAGGAATTCTTGAAGGGCCAAAAGGAGCCCTTGAAGGATTTCTCCAAGAAGATGTCCGACCTTGGTGAGAAGGTTGTGAGCCTGACTTCGGCCAACGAGGCCGTTCAGAAGGAGAAGGAAAAAGAAGCTGCTCTCCTGACGAAGGCTCTTGCCGAGAAAGCCGACCTTCAAGCCGAGGTCGAGTCATTGAAGAAGGGCTCGAAGGAGAAGAAGAAGATAAAGGAGCTGGAGAAGGAGGTTGAAGATCTTCGGAAGGAGGTTTCGGATCTTCAGAATGAGGCAGACGACATGGACGTTGAAAAGGACAAAGCCGTTCAGGCGACCAAGGTTGCCTTTCAGGATGGCTTCTGCTTAGCTTGTTATCAATTTCAGAAGAAATATCTGGACCTCGACCTCTCTTTCTTGGCTACCCTGGATATTCCCGAGGGGCCACGGTGGTCTTGGTCGAAAGTCAAGCTTCTCAACCTGTCATTTGGCCCTCCTCCCTCAACGAAGGCAGCAAACAAAGATATGGGAGCCGGAGCTTCCCATTCCGCCGGGGACCCTTAGATATTCTAGGGCCTTTTCCTTCTTCTTTTTCTTTGTACTTCTTCTTCTTATAACCTTCTTGTATCAAGACCTTCTTCAATAAATTTTCCTTCATGAATCGGTTTAGTCTTTTTGAGCAATTTTGTTTCCCAGTTGTCCTGACCACTTTCGATCGAAGGACTTTCGGAAAGATACGAGCAATTTTTGTTTCCCAGTTGTCCTGACCACTTTCGGTTAAGGGACTTCGGAAATGTATTTTTGGCTCGTTTCTTCGGTCAACCTTTGGGTAAATGCTCATTGTTGGCGAAGTTCCCTTAGGCAAATTTTCAGCCTGCACTCATCGGCCGTACTCAATAGACTTCGCCTTTTTTGGGCATAGAACCCAGTCAGCTAAAAGAAGACTTTCGGGAGTCAATGGACTTCACCTTTTTTGCGCATATATCCTAGTCAACTTTGGGAGGAAGACAAGACTTTCGGGAGTCAATGGACTTCACCTTTGTTTGGTGAGTATAGGGGAAAACTTCTGTACTTAGAGGAAATTACTTGTACAATTTCCCATCTAAAATTCTAAGTATAGAATTTCCTTAAGGCCTCCAAGTGCCATGCATTTCTCAGCTTTCCTCCTTCGGTGCCGCCAAGCTTGTATACTCCCTTTCGGACCTCTTTTAGGACCGAATATAAGGCCCTTACCGTTTGGCCGAGGTACCCTATGGGTCAGTTTTCGGGGTTCAAACTCGGCCTTTCGGAGGACGAGGGAGGGGTGTCTCCTCCATGGCCCCTCGGGGAGTTTGTTCTGATAACTCCTTTGCTGTTTGCTCCCCCCAACCTCTTTTATAGTCCCTCTTTCATAGTTTTGTTGACTACCTCAAATTACCTGTTGCTCTGTGGCTGAACTAATGGGGTGAAGTGCGTTTTGATTATGAGGTTGGTGACAAATTTTTGGAATCCCCTGTTCCACAGGCTGAGAAGTATTATCAGCCATGGTCACCATCAGTATGTCAATTCTGCATATCATGTTCTTCCAGACGAACTTTTGTATATCTTTTGTCGGAATGGTCGTTAAGAGTCCTGCCTCGCTCCATGTAGTGAAGTGGTCTACTGCCGCTACGTGGATCTTCACTCCTTCGGGAGCTGCCAGGAGTAGACCGGTGAGGTTTATGCCCCATACTTGCAAAGAAGCAAGGTTAATCTTCCGGGATTATCCACTCTGAAAGTGGTCTTGGGGTGTTGGCGTGTTTTTGGCCAGTTTCATGCTTTATGGATGAATTGTCTTGCACCCGCTTTTTACGGACTTGCGTTCCTTTACCAGCATAGTTCCTCCTCAATCAGGGAACTTCGTCCGAAACGTCTTCGTACTTTTCGCCGCTTTATGAGGGTTTTCGGGAATTTTTGGTTATGAGGTCTCTCTTTGAAGGATCTTTCCTTCCTTTGTCCGAGGGTGCTGCATTTAGTGTTTCCATGCTCGGTTGGCTCACTACTTTCGTAACCCCATTTGATTGCTTTGGTGACCTCCCTGCCTTTGGGCCCTTGAGGGCTTGGTCGAGCACTCTGCTATTCTATGCTTTTTGTTCACAAGGAGTTCCTACCTTCGCTAGGTCTCCCTCGTTCGGTTTCAGCATTTTCTATCTTTGGGACTTTGGTAATGAAGTCCATTTAGTGCTTGGGCTTTCATTGTCCTTCTAGGCTCACACGTGATGTAGTATTTTTCGAGTTCGATGCACCACTTTGATACCTTCCTCGAATGCCCTACTTCTTTTCATAACGTTGCACAGAGGCACATTACTATGGACAGTGATGTCGTGCCCTCGGAAGTAGAGTCGCAGCCTTATTCCTGATGGCTTTTTCAGGGCGAGGGGCAACTGTCCTTGTCATCGACGACAACTTTTCCTTGGGTGCAAAACTTCTTCAGCAGAGAGCTCTGGGCCATTTAAACCGTGTTTCTCCCACAGGTTGGGCTCTAAGGGGTATGTTTCCCACCGAGGACTCATCTCATCATTCTCTGCTTCCCATATTCTTGTGAGTTGACACGGGCCCCCTCTCCGACGAAGCACTGATGAAGAGGACCTTCGGCCTGATTTTAGCTGAGGCCAAGTTCGGTCCAACTGCTGCATTTTCTTCGACCACGGCAGAGCATGGGAATTCACGCATGAAGGCCATGGCAATAGCTAGAAGACATTCGTCCTCAGGTCGGGCTGTCCTTGTTGCCGTTATTCGGTTACCAGTTGGACCTATGGCACGGACGGGGACCTCAGGGGCTCTTTGTCCTTAGAACGCCGAGTTATCAACAACGACGACCTGGGAGTGTGTTCCCACAGACGGCGCCAAAATGATGGCGGCGGGGGCCATCATCAATAATAAATCCACTGTGTGTCGTGATAGGTGCAGCAAGGGGTTTCCGGGGAGGTGGGCGAGTCTAGAGAGGTGGTGCTCTGTGTGGACCGTGTACCAAGGCCGATAGCAGTTACTTCCCGTGAATGGGTGAAGTCAGAGAATGCTTCTGGTGTGGGGGAGCGCCTAGAGCGAAGACTCCTCTGGAGGGCCTGCCTAAAATACTCAGAAAACAGGGGTTAGGAGGTCCCCAGAGTCTTTTTCCGAGGAGGAGCCTCCGATGCCCAAGTTAGTACTCTGGAGAGGTGAAGAGAGAGGGAGAGCAGTAAGCACAAGAGACTCTTGCCTGCTGTATTCTCTTTTTTGGGCTTTTGGGGAGGAGGAGCGAGAGAAAAGAGCCCCCCCTTTTCCGTGACCATTTTCCCTGTATGTATAAGAGAGGGTGAGGCCTTCGGATGGCGACATGTGTATGGATGGATGCCATCCGTATCTCTGGGCGTGAGGTCCCCGAGCCGGCTGCAGGCTCCTCGGGCCACGAGCTGCGTCAGGCGCAGCCCTAAGTGATAGAACGTAGGTAGGGGCGGCACGCCAGAGTGCATATGAGGGCGGCGTGCAGGGTGTACATGCGTGATGTCAGGGACTCCTTCATGGTGACTAGTGTGCCTTCGAAGTCCCTTTGATGGACGTTTCCCTTCGTGGTGAGGGGCTTTTCCCGGAATCATATCGTTACTTCGGGAAGTTCCCTAGCTCCGAAGCTGGTCCTTCGTGGGGCTTTTTCCCGCAGAAGGTAGTTGGTTCTTCTCCCCCAAAGCTTGGTTCGGTCGCCTTCAGGAGGGGCGTGATCTGCAAGTCTCCCGAGGTCGGTATTGGCGGGTTACTGAGGTCATGCACCTCAGGTATCTGACTCCCTCTTTTCCGAGGTTCCCAGGTGGTTAGGGCGATAGCACTTCGGCTATCAGATACAATCAGGTCAAAGGTATTGGTTACACTAAGACATATATGCTGGTTGTAAGGCTCACTAAAGTAAGGTGTCTATTGGTAATAGTAGTAGTCAAGAACTAGGAGCTGCATCAACTCAATGTACAAAATGCGTTTCTTAAAGGCAATCTAAATAAGGTAATATATATAACACCTCCTATAGGTTTTCTTACTTTTGAAGATATATGAGTTTGCAGGTTTAAAAAGCCCTTATATTGACTTAAACAGGTGCCAAGACAATGGTTCCAAAAATTCTTTGAAGCCTTGAAGTCTTATGGTTTTCAACAGTCAAAGGCAGATTATTATTTGTTTAGACTCAGAGCCAACACAACCTTTGTACGATCCTAGCTTATGTGGATGACATAATTATTGCGGGTGATAATGGCAACCAAATTCAGAAGTTGAATGAATATTTGGACAAAACTTCCATCGCTAAAAAACATTAATTTTCCATCAGCCAAATTTAAAAAATTTTCCAATGTGAGAAGCCGTTGGAAAAGGACGAGACAATTTTCCAGCAGCCTTCACGTTGAGAATTTATATCAAAATCCTTTCCAACGGCCAGGGCATTGAAAAATCCATTGAAAATTTAAAAATTTTATTTTCCAATGCGAAGCTATTAGAAAAAGGGCCATTGGAAATATAGTGTACATATATTTTACACATAATAATAATAATTATTGTAAATATAATAATATTTTTTTATAGCATATTATAATGTGTGTATTATATAATAATATATGTTTAAAATATATTGTTATCATATAGCATAATGTATAATAATAATAATAATAATAATAATAATAATAATAATAATAATAATAATAATAATAATAATAACAATAATAACAATAACAATCATATATGAAATTATATATTTTAGAAAATAAAGTAATATTTTTAAAACATGTTTTACAAATAATAATAATAATGACAATAATAATACTAATATACATTTATAAGTATAAATATATATCATAATATATATTATAATATATCATTTGTATCATAATATAATGTATCTTCTATATTATTGTCTATCATATATTATAATGTATCATATAATACTAATAATAATAATCAGTGGGCCAAACTAACGGAGCCCAATCTAAACCATACTATATAACCCATCACGCTTTTCATTATTCTCATCTCACCAAATCTTATCCCTCTTCTTCCTCCATTCTCCTCGCTCAATCTCGCCCGATCTTGCCTTTTTGTTTCTAGCTTCTCTGATCTCTGTTCATGCACCGTCCACTGTTCGTTTCCTACTTCTCCGTTCTCTATTCATGCACTCTTCTTCTCATCTACCTCTCGCCTAGCCACCTCCTTTGGCTCTCGCCTTGCCGCCTCATTATCAATCTCACTGTCTTGCATCAATCTCACTGCCTAGCAACTGATCTCCTTGCCTCGTAATTGATCTCTCTACCTTGCCGCCTTGCTACCGTTCTTGCGTCATCGCCATTCACTCCTTGTCGCTTGGCTACCATTCTTGCCTTGGCCTAGCCTCGCCATCCTCCTCAGCCCAGCCTCACCGTCCTTCATCAACCTCTATACCTCTGCATTCTTCACTGTCATCCTTCCTTAACCTTTTTCCATTTTCTTCACTCTCCCTCAACACATTTTGTTTGTGGGTTGATTTTTTATTTTGGTGTAGATTTTCTATTTTGATTTTGATTTTTGATTTGGCTTCAAATTTGAATTTGCTTTTCATTTTGGTGCAAATTTGATCTGGTTCTTCATTTCGGGTTTCTTACCTCAAGTTGCTTTGATTTTTGAATTTTTCCTTTCATTTTGGTGTAGATCTGATCTGATTTTTCTGTTTTGGTTTGAATTTGGGTTTTTGATTTTTGGTGTAGATTATTTAAAAATATATTTTTCGTAACTAGAAACTATAGCTTTTTTAGAAATATATATTTATTTTTTTATATTTTTTAAAAAAGTTTCCAACGACTTGGCCGTTGGAAATCTCCATTGGCTTTAGCCACTGATATATTTCCAATGGCTTTAGTCTTTGCAAATTTCCAATGCGCTAGCCATTGGAAAACAATTGGGTTGTTAGAGATAAGTCTATGTGATTAGGCTGTTAGACATTTTCAACGACTCATTTTCCAATGGCTTGTCGTTGGAAATTTCCAACAGCCAACACTAAGGGCGTTGGAAATTATTTTTCCATTATTTGATTTGCCAATGGACCAATTTCCAATGGTTGGCTGTTGGAAAATCTAGATTTCCAACGCGAAGCCATTGGAAAATTCTTTTTTTAGTAGTTTTTCTACGTCAGTGATCTTGGAAAATTAAGATACTTTCTTGGATTAGAGGCTACACGCTAAATAATTTCTTGGATTGGAAGCTGCATGCTAAAAGCAAGGCATATTTCTTTCTCAACGGAAATACATTTTGGATATTCATGGTGAAATGGGCATAATGGGTTCTCGGCCAGCTTCTTTTCCATTGCAACAACATCATCTAGGAAATATGCAAACTTAACTCCTTAATGATCTTAATGGCTACTAGAGACTTGTGGGAAAACTAATCTACCTCACACTCACAAGGCCCAACATTACTTATGCAGTAAATCTCTTGAGCCAATTTATGCAAAAGCCTAGTTAAGCTCATTTTGATGTAGCAAAACATGTTCTTCATTACTTAAAAGGCATGCCCGGGCAAGGACTTCTTTTGTCATCAAAGGGAGAGCTAGTTCTTACTGGTTTTTGTGATGTTGATTGGGCAAGTTGCCCGAATACTCAAAGATCTACCACTTGTTTCCTAGTACAACTTGGAGATGCACCAATCTCATTGAAATCCAAGAAACAAGCAACAATTTTTCGATCCTTAGCAGAGGCAAAATACCATGCACTGGCAACCACTACAAGCAATCTCGTTTGGTTGCACACTCTTCTCAAAGATCTCACAGTCACAATGACTCATCCAATGCAACTTCTTTGTGACAATAAGGCTCAACACATAACTACAAATCCCGTCTTCCATGAGAGAATGAAGCACTTAGAAATTGATTGTTATTTTGTCAGAGAAAGGTGCAATCAGGTGAAATAGAAACTCAACACATTTCAAACAACCTTCGACTGGCAGACCTACTCTCGAAAGCATTATGCAAGAATCAAACATCATTTTCTAGTAAGCAAGTTGGGCATTCTTAACCTGCATGCTCCAACTTGAGGGGTTGTGTTGAGATTCCACGTGTACAATATGTGTATATCCTTTGTTTGATAAGAGTCTAGAAGCTAGTGTGATATACTTAAGTTACTTGTGAGATACGATAGCAAAGCTATCATGTGTGACCGGAAGTTGTATCTTCCCAGGAAGTCTTATCTTCTAGGTCTATTGTTACTGTATATATTCGGCACCTTTGAGTGCGTGAAAGAATAGAAAAACATTCTCTCAAACTTACAAAGTTTACAAAAATAATGCTCAATAGAAATGAGAAAATTAATATCAGCTAATTTTCGTTCTAGTTACTCTAATTACTTGTATTTTTAGAAAGTGGGGAAATTAGGCAGATTTTTTTATCATTACATCTCCTATGCAACATTAATTCTGGCTCAATTAATTGAATTTAGTAACTTAATTGTTGCTGAAGATAAGAATTTAGTAATGTTTCATTGGTAAAATAGTATTACCTGGTTATGGAATCAAGACAATCTGATCTTTTCTCTTTTTTTGAAAGAATAAGCATAGTATTAAATTTGGTATACTTATTTAGTGTGAGACCTTAACTCAAATTGGCGATTTAGGCATAATTACTTGTCATCAAATATTCTGGACTTAATTCCCGTTGTAGATAACAATTTAACATATTCATTTTTGGTTAATCAATTAACTGAAAAATTGTATTTCTAATAGAATTGTAAGATTTTGATTGGTATAGTTTCGCCTAATATCTTAATTTGACACTTTTCAAAAAGGCATCTCAATTATTTATGTAAAATAAAAATTGTTAATGGAAATGAAAATCTTTACTTATGTTTGTTCGGTAAGAGTATAAGATGTTGGTATCTATTTTCCCCAATCTAATTGTTCTCTTTTAAAATGAAGTCATTTAGAGTTAATTTTGGTTTATTTAATTTGTGTGAGACTAAATTTTTGAAATAGTCAAGATTTTTTATCACCAAAATAGTCCGACTATATTAATTCTGATTAAATTAACTGATTTACATTTTCAGAATATTTCCGTATTTTGGTAAGATTTTGGTTTCCACGAATGTTGCTATAATTTTATATAGTGTTGGCAAATAACTAAAATGGGATAACTAAAAATTTGGATGAAAATTGCAAACATGAATTGATAAGGGCGTAATATGATATAAAAATATATAAGAAGACATAGTTGGTTTATTAAAACCATTATTTCTTCTACCAGTACTATGGGCTTCATGTTTCCAGCTTGTGTTCGCAAGCTCATGGTCTGCCTTGGCTGCTGCTTCTTTTTCTTCCAAGATAGATCCATCAACTCTACCCTTACCATTGTAACCATCACTTGGTGGGAAGTTTCTCACACCAAAATCCCTCCTTTTGATATCAAGACCGTCCCACAATGTGTTGGTTCTATGTTTTGGGAACATATCAAAATCAGCCGAGCGACTTAGGTTTGATTTTTCTTCAGCTTGTTCATTGAATTAACCAAAAGCTAGAGAAGAAAATTAATACAAGCGGATATTATGTGTTTGAATGGAAAAATGTTGGTTCTTACATACCAATTGCGCTTTGAGTTCCAATATTCGATGTTTGAGCCTCTTATTCTTGTTTAAAAGGTGGTCACCCTCTCATTTTCGATCTCAAGATGGTGAAGGCGTGCTAGCAAAGCTACATTTACTTGTACAATGTTTGCATAACATTTGGACATAATACCTTTGGCTTCCATTGTCAATTTCGAATTCATGGATGTGATGCGTGGTGCCCCTTCTATTTATAGTGGTTTTTGCATTGTAGTTATACTTGTAATTTCTTAATTAGTTATAATTTTTGGTCAAATGTATTAATTTGCTTTTCCTTATTAAGAAATACCTTAATTGTTGGAAAGTTTATTATTGATCATTTCGGTCAATTGTTACTATTGCAATATGATGTGTTTTCACAGTTGAAAGAGTCAGGAGGGTAAACTCGTTAGTTCACAATGAATATGCGGAATTTGTTTCCTTAAACCAAAAAGCTGCCACATGTCAACTTGTTATTAAATCTGTTAAGTAGAAAGACTCTTAACATCGTAAGTGTATACGTCCGTACATATGTAGGTATGTATGTGTTTATGTATGTGTGCATGTATATATGTCCACAACATAAAAGCAGAAAAGAGGTAGAAAAGAGGACTTGACCAAAAGTCTAGAATCCTTTGCGATAGCTATAATAGCACAGCCACAGGAAAACCCAAAGTGCTTTAACCTAAAAAACTAGGCTCATTCCTTTGAGAATATGCCACTTCATTCAAAAAAAATAAATTGCCGCAAAAATCAAATTCCCAATTGGAACTTAGAATGATTCAGCCAATCCTTTTACTCCAACAACTAAATTTGAGCGCAAGCTTTCTGTTCTTTCAAAATATGAAAGGAAAAACAAAATGATCAAACTAGCTAGTTTTAGGATAGCTTCATTCCCTAAAATGCACAGGGCTACATTGCCCCATGCATCAAGAATCGCTTCCATGCATTGTGCAGGTCATGGGAGAAAGCTGCCAAGGTTGAAGTAGTTGACTAGTGGTTTAGCGTGTTCCAAGTTCACATAGTTGTCCTTCTCACTTAAATTTTTACGTGGGATGTTATTATTTGTTTTATGGTTTTAATTATTAAATTGCTAACCAAATGTAAGTGGGATGCTGATGAACACAATCAAAATTTTGCCATTTTTTGAATGTTGGGAAAGAGATTCCTAATGCAAGCATTTGAAAAAATAAGGCACGAGAATGATCTTGCAAAGTGGATAGATAGAGCAAAATGGATGACTATAGAAGCAAAGCCAGTGCTTGATTCTTTTTAGGACACACTTGAGTTTGAGGGGATGTCAGCCAAAATGAGCCATATAAGAGGTGCAACGGGGGAAGATATGGCTAATTATGCTAGAGACTGAGTCTCGGTATCAGGACATAGATTGAACCTAGTAAGGAAGCTTTTAATAGTTTTGCACCTTCTAATTACCATTAATTTTCATAATTAGCAAAACCAACCTAACTTTTACAATGCAGAAAGAGGTTGATCTTGAGAAAAAAAAACCCTAGTTTCTTGAAAGCATAGAACATATGCTACACAAAGAAAGTCTGGAAGAAGGTTAACAAGAAGATGGAAAACATTGGGCCTAGTATTGAAGATATTTGAAACAATTAATTTTTTTCTCCCTAAATCTTTGACCATACAATTATTTTTTCTATATAACATGAAGACCAATATATAGGACATATATCTTGCAGATGTTAATGACCTGACATAATGCTGCAAAGGTTTTCTTGAGTTTGATGAGGCCTTGATATTTGCCAAA
>KK901584.1:0-19755 GCA_000696445.1 Aquilaria agallochum
CTTCGTTTCTTTTGCCAGACAGGCCTTGCTTCCGGGCTTACTTTGAGGCTGTGCTGTATTATGCCAGGGTTTACCCTCGGCATATCTTTTGGCAAGCAGGCAAACAGATCTTTATTTTATAGCAAAAAGGATACAAGATTTTCCTTGTCACCTTCAGCCAAGCTCTTCCCTATTTGGGTAGGCTGACCTGGGACAAGCTCTACTGCTTCCGTTTCTGCTTTGGCGAGATCTTCTTCTTTGCCTTTTTCTAGCACCTTTGCCGGGCGATCTGTTCACGACCCTGGGGGGGGCGAGTAGTGTCCTGGCGTGCAGGGCTTGGAGCTCTTCGGCTATCTCCCGAGGTGCCTGATCACACCTTTTCTCGGGTAGCGCCAGCTTCTTCTGGCCATTACGGTGGCAGGGAGTTCGGCCAGATAGAGGCGATAGCGTTTGGCTATCAGGTAGAATGAGTTTTGGTGCACTAGTCAATCTTTTCTTCAACTCCATGTAAGCTTGCTCACAATTCAGTGTCGATTGAAACTTTTGAGTTTTCTTGGTCAAGGCCGTTAACGGTGTAGTTATCACAGAGAATATTTCTATGAATCACCTGTAGTAGCTTGCTAATCTCAAGAAACTCCTCACTTCTGTAACTGTATCTGGTCTCTTCCACCCAACTACCGCCTATACCTTTTTAGGATCAACTAACAAACATTGAGCACTGATGATGTGCCCTAAATATTGAATCTTTTCGGACCAAAACTCACATTTAGACAACTTTGCATAGTACTGATTATCCTTTAGCACTTGCAAAACTGTCCTAAGGTGCTCCTCATGTTCATTGCTGGAGTGTTAATCACACCAAACGGCATAACTGTATACTCATAGTGTCCATACCTTGTCCTGAAGGCATTTTTTGGGATATCTTCCTCCTTAACTCTGATATGAAAATATCCAAACCAGAGGTCAATCCTAGAAAATACCTTTGCTCCTCTGAGTCTATCGTATAGATCATCGATCCTAGGGAGTGGATACTGATTCTTGACTGTTAGTCCATTCAACTTTATATGGTTGATGCACAGTCTCAAAGTTTCATCCTTCTTCTTCATAAACAACACCAGGGCTCCCCACGATGATACACTAGGCCTTATAAAGCCTTTCTTTTGTAGTTCCTTCAGCTGCTTCTTTAACTCATTCATCTTGGGAGCTGACATTCTATAAGGTGGTAATGAAATAGGTTTAACCTTAGGCTGAAGATGGATTACAAACTCGATATGCCTCTTGGGTGGTAACTCAGGCAACTTTACTGGAAACACTTCAAGAAACTGATTTGCTATAGGAATTTCCTCAAGTTCCTCCTCTATGGCCACCTCATTCAATGAATAATACCCCTCTTCATTGACTATGAGGATGGTACCCATACGTCTAAGATGTAAACTTTTAGCACTAGATGCTAATCCTCCTATGCAAGTCACTCTAGCTCCCTAAGCATCAATAATGTCAACTGAGTGATTTGCACAGTCAATTTGCGCCTTATGCTTACTTAGCCAATCCATACCCAACACTAGGTCATAAGACCTCAACTCTATCACCCACAACTCACAACAAAAATCGTGGTCACCTAACTGCAATGGATACCTAGTAACCACCTCATTAGTCATGATAAATCTCCTCCCTGTAGTTCTGATGAGTCTTAACTCACCTGAGATTTCTTGCTGCAATTTAAACTTATCTACCAAGGCAGATGATATCACTGAAAGAGTAGCTTCCATATCAAAAAGAACTCTAACACTACCATTCTGAAAAGTAAAATTACCTCAAACAGCGGCTGGCTCCTTGGTCACCTGACTCACTAGGGTAAAAACCCTTGGGTCAGCTACTACTACGGCTACACTGGGTCATTTTCCTATGGCAAGGGGTGCAGGGGGTAGGTTCTTGGGTGGACCTAGCAAAGGTTGAGCCCGTGGGCATCCTCTCTCCCAATGTTCTCTTTGACCACAAATATTGCAAATATCAGTCCCCAAGGTACATGGCATCATGCCATGGAATCGTCTACACTTAGGGCATAAACCCATTTTCTTTCTCTTGAAGGGACCTTGGCTTTCAACCATCGATCGCTTCCTAGCACTCTTTCCTAGGTTGGTTGGTCCAACCTCCACCTTTTTGCTAGATGCTTTCGAATCCTCAAACTCCATTTCTAAGGCTAATGCCTTCTAAACCACTTGGTGATAACTCCTAATGTCCACTATCACATTGATAGCCAAAAGGCTATTACCCTTGGAGGTCTCCCAAACTGGCCTAATGAGCACCACCCTCGGGAAACACAGGTGACCAACCTCGAGGAAAAGGAGGCCCTCACCACCCTCAAAGAGGGCTTAGTGTCGACCTCGGGGGACATTCACACCACCCTCGGAAAGGTCACATAACCAACTTTGGGGAGGGGTGTCTTTCACCACCCTTGGGTTTTATGAACCTACCAACCTCGGAAAGGTAACTCCCTATCCTCAACAAATGGAGAACATCTTCCGAATGTGCCCCACTATGCCGAAGTACCTTTCCTGATGGCCCTCAGTGGTGATATCTAGCTGAAGGGTCCTGTTATTCCGAAGGAGCCTCATACCTCGAAAGGGTCTTGTGAAGATACGACAAAAATGGTTAAGGAGCCTCTGATAAAAAGACCTCGCACATGCCCCTGCCCTCTAAATAGAACGGACTACGGCCATACTTATCTCTGAAGGGACGGATCACATCTAACCGAACACATGTCATGATCTGAATGGACTGTGTCAAACGGCCTCCCCCCTTTGCCCTCCTAGAAATACATAGCAAGGACCTTGGTAAGGGCAGGACACAGAACTTTGGCTATTTCTAACTCTCTATTTCCTACTACTCTTACTCTCACAAATACTAACTTGGGTGTCAGAGGTTCCTCCCCCGGAAACACACTACGGGGAGCTCCTAACCCTTGTTTTTCCTAGCGTTTCAGATACTCCCTTGCCGGAAGTCCTCTTTATAGGCCAGCATGTCATATGATAATGATGCCGTTGGGCATCATTTGGAGCCATCTGTGGGAACTCATTCCCAGGTCGCTGTCTGTGGGAACTCATTCCCAGGTCGCCGTCATTGAGACCCGACGGTCTAAGGACAAAGGACTCCCGAAGTCCCCTTCCACGCCGAAAACTCAAACGGTGATTGAACAACCAGCGGTAGGTACTTCATTACCTGAGGACGAATGTCCTCTGATGGTCACAATGAGCTTCCTACGAGACTTTCAGTGCTCTGTTATGGCTGAAATGACCCAACAGCTCAACAAAAGGTGGTCACAACCACCTCCAGGGGGAAGGGCGCCTTTTTGCAGCACCCGACAAGAGAGGAGCCCAAAGTTACCCCACCGGAGCTCCGTAAGCGGGGGCTCTCACAATGAGTCTTCAACGGAGAATGTACCCTCCAGAGAACGTCGCATGGGAGAAATGGTGTAGAAAATCCTAGGACTTCCCACCGGTGAAGTCCATCCCTGCATGGGAGGTCCCAGTCCCCATGCCGATGAAGTTACTCTTCGAAAAAGAGACGTTGCTCTCCATTGCCGGCGACCACCAGACAACGAGCGGAAAACAGTCCTACCACCCTCATAGAGAAGATCCTATAGAGGTTGGAAA
Organism: Aquilaria agallochum; assembly: GCA_000696445.1. Classification (NCBI taxonomy): domain Eukaryota; kingdom Viridiplantae; phylum Streptophyta; class Magnoliopsida; order Malvales; family Thymelaeaceae; genus Aquilaria; species Aquilaria agallochum. The sequence goes on from KK901584.1 coordinate 3,633, forward strand.
AGGTTGAAAGAAAAATCTCCCGGAAGCCTATTTGGTCAAGGTTGTCAGAGACATTCACCGGAGAAGAGTCACCCTCCATCTGTGTAGCGGTAGAGGTACTTATACCGAGTAACTTCCGAGTACCAAGCTTGGAAACATATGATAGATGTAGTGACCCCGAAGTTTACTTGACGAAGTATAGGCGCAGTATGGTGTTGCATGGGGCTGATGATGCTACCTTTTGCAAATGCTTCGAAGTCACCCTTTCACCTGCAACTATGTGGTATAACTCCCTGGCTCCCAGAACCATAATGTGTTTTTAGGAGTTATCCGCCACATTCATCCAATAGTTCATCGAAAGTAGACTGACAGTGAAGATGGCCATCCAAATGTTTGATATAGCCCAAAAGATTGGGGAGACCATTTGGGACTATGTTGAGAGGTTCAACCGAGAAGCGCTGAGTGTGCCTGACTTCCGCCCCAAAATCTACATCCTTGCCATGATTAGGGGACTTCGGAGAGATTCAAAAATCTTCTACGAGTTCTCCAAAGATCCACCTAATACCCTCGGTGAATTCTATCAAAGGGCAGAACAACCCATGATGACCAAAGAACTATGGATGGAAGGGCTGAAGTCTAATCACAATCATCCTAAGGGTCAGGCTCACCAACCTCGGCATCCGACCGAGGGTGGGGGCAGACCTCGGAAGTAGAAAGGAAAGAGGCCGGTGTCGTTCACTCACTTGAATACCACAAGAAGAAACATATTGATGGGCATGGAGAGGCAAGGGACTACTATCCAACATCCAAAGGCCATGACCTCAGAGAATAAGAAGAACATGAAGAAGTTTTGCCAGTTTCACCGAGACCATGGGCACGACACTGAGACTTGCTTCCAGCTGAAAAAGTACATCAAATCTTTGGTAAAACAAGGCCACCTATGGTGATACCTGTGAATGCCATCCCCCAAGGGAAGAAGGGAAGAAGAAAGGAAAGGGGAAGATGAGGACTATGATCTGAATCGACGTCAGAACCGAAGTCCCAGAAAGCATCCACCACCTCTGACGGAAGTAATATAGACAATCACTATTGGGATACCTTCAGCCGAGAGAAAAAGGAAAGTCAGGAAAATCTCAATGATGGAGTTCGGAAACCCAGCGAACAAGCTTGTTCGGAAAGATGGGTCTACCGTGAAGTTCCCTCATGATGACCTTCTCCTAATCATGGCAAGGATAGGGAGTTGGGACATCAAAAGAGTGCTCATTTTTGTTCTCCCACCTGTTGTCGAACTTGGGCATCTCCAAGGGTGATCTCAAACCCATTACTTCCCCTACGTTTGGTGTAGGTCCCTCCAAACTCCTTATGCTTGGTTGGATTGATCTGCCCTTGATGCTATGGGGAACTTTGATTCAGGACAAGAAAGAGCTCTTTGGCTCCACAATGACAAGGTTCATTGTCATAGATGTCCCTTCTTCATACAATGCCATCCTCGGAAGGCAAACACAAGGAAATCTCCACATTCGTCCAGATGTGAAATACCTAATAGTCACCTTCGGCACGAAGGAAGGGGAGCAGAGATATTCATTGATCAAGCAGAGGTGAGGAAAGTCTTCATGAAGGCAACACAAACTCCAATGAAAGTTTATGCATAGACTTTGGAAGAAAATAGCATACTTGCTGAATAGGCAATATGAGAAGGAGTAGGTGACTTCAACAAAATAGAAACAGAGGATGTAGAACTTGTCCTAGGCTGAAGTGCCCAAGTGGGGAAACAACTGGCCGAAGGTGACAGGCAAAAACTTGTATATTTTCTATTAATGAGCAAAGATCTGTTTGCCTACTCTCCGAAAGACATGCCTGGGGTAGACCCTCGGATAATTCAACATAGCCTTAAAGTGTGCTGAGAGGTGAAGCTTGTTCGACAAAAAAAGTGCAGCTTCTTGGCGCATAAGAACAACTTCATCAGAGCTGAAGTCCAACGGTTAAGGGTGGCAGGCGTAATAAGAGAGGTTAGGTACCCTGAATGGCTTAGCAATGTTTTAATTGCCACAAAGGAAATGAGTGATAAACTCTAAATGTGCATCAACTTTTGAAACGTCAACGATGCCTGTCCCAAGGATTCATATCCTGTGCCACCGATAGATCAATTGGTGGACTCAACCGCCGAATATGGTCTGCTTAGCTTCCTTGACGCCTTCAGTGGATACCATCAAATTCAGATGGATCCCAAAGATGAGGAGAAAATTGCCTTTATCACTGAAGTCGGGACCTACTGCTACATTAGAATGCCCTTCGGCCTTAAGAATGCAAGGACCACATACCAAAGGCTGATGAACAGAGTGTTCAACTCCCAAATTGGGAGAAATATGGAGGTATACGTCGACAATATGATAGTTAAGAGCAAACTGCCTAGTAGTCATATCCTAAGCTTAAAGGAAACATTCCACTAACTTCGAGAATTCGGAATCCATCTTAACCCTGAGAAGTGCGTATTTAGAGTGAATGTGGGCAAGTTTCTCAGATTCATGGTATCAGAAAGAGGTATTGATACCAACCGAGAAAAGGTCAAGGCCTTGCTAGGGTTCCAAACTCCCACTACGACCAAGGACGTGCAAAGACTCATGGGTAGAAGTCCTTAGCAGATTCATCTCCAGATACGGGGATAGGTGCCGACCATTCTTCAAAGTGCTCACCAAAGCAGCAAAAAATGAAGATGACTTCGGTCCCACGCAACACCCTTGGAATGAAGACTGCCAAAAAGCTTGGGATGAGCTCAAAAGTTACCTAACCCGTCTACCGACACTTTGGCAACCGCGGGAGGGTGAACCCCTCATCCTCTACCTTGCCATCATTGAAAAAGCAGCAAGCTTGGTGCTAATAAAGGAAGAGGGAGGAAAACAATGGCCAGTGTACTATGTGAGTAAATCCTTGCAGGGTACTGAAGTTAGGAACCTCTTCTGCAAAAGGCCATCTATGCCCTAGTACTGGCAAGTAGAAGGTTGCAACCTTATTTCCAGGGGCACCCTATCATGGTCTGAGGTAACCTACCACTTCGAGATGTCATGAGAGAGATAGACCACTCAGGAAGATTGTCAAAATAGTGTATTGAGCTTGGTGAATACGACATCACCTATGAGCCGAGAAGGGCAATAAAGGCCCATGCATTGGCAGACTTTATTGTTGAAGTCCCAAAAATTGAGGATACCCCAGAAGACCTCGAGAAAGTTGAACCTGAGTGGACACTCTTTGTTGATGGAGCCTCCAGTTCCAAACACCAAGGAGCTGGAGTAATCCTCTGCGGGCTCGAAGGTATGGAAGCCAGGAAGGCCATCAAATTCGGATTCAATGTCACCAACAATGTCGCGGAATATGAAGCCCTTATAGCAGGATTGCGACTGGCAGAAAGAATTGGTGTAATGAATCTGAAGGCCCACAATGATTCTCAGTTAGTGGTATGACAGATGGCGGGGGACTATGGCGCAAAGGACCCAAACTTGGCAAAGTACCGTAATCTCGTGAAAAAGCTCATCCAGGAGTTTGACACGGTACATATAGAAAATGTACCTTGGTGAGATAATATGGAAACAAATACTTTGGCCAAATCAAAAGAGTCCACTGAAGTACTATATCAACCAAGTATAGCGATAATGTGCATGACAACCTCGGGCAAAGAGTGGAAAGACCCTATCAAGAAATACCTCACAAGCTCATAACTTCCCGAAGATCCTCTTGAAGCCGTGAAAATGTGAAAGCGCTCAGGAAGATACTTCCTAATTGGGGAAGAATTGTACTGACAAGGGTACATAAGTCCGTTACAAAGGTGTGTCAGTGAAGGGGACGTTGAGACGGTCTTCAAAGAAGTCCATGAGGGGGCCTATGGTTCTCACATAGGAACTGATGCCCTTGCCGGTGTACTACTCTGCCAGGGGTATTTCTGGCCTACCTTGAGGAAGGATGCGGGGCAGCTCGTCCAAAAATGCGACAACTGCCAAAGACACACTATTGTCCAGAGATTACCCTTGGAAGTGATAACTTCGGCAAACTACCCCTGCCCCTTCACCGTATGGGGTATTGACCTCATTGGGCCTATCCCTACAGCTCCTAGGGGAATTAAGTTTGCATAGTCGTAGTAGACTACTTCATCAACTGGATCGAGGCAGAGCCTTTAGTAGCAATATCAGTAAAGGACATACAAAGATTTGTCTGGAAGAGCATCATATGCAGATTTGGCATGCCGAGGGTGATAGTAGCTGATAATGGTTCCCAGTTTACTGATAAGGGGTTCTAGGAATTCACAACTGAACTCGAAATAAAATTACACTTCACGCCGGTGGCCCATCCTTAGAGCAATGGACAAGTTGAAGTGTCCAACAGAACATTAAAAGATGGTCTGAAAAAGAGGTTGAAAGAAGGAAAGGGAAAATGGCTAGGAGAGCTTCTGAGTGTGCTGTGGAGTTATCGAACAACTCCTAGAAGGGCCACAGGTGAGACACCCTTCTCACTCGTCTTCGGCACAGAGGCCATTATCCCTGTCGAGATTGTACAGCCATCTATGAAGATACAGGTATTCTACAAAGAAGGGAACAACCTCGGCCTAAGAACCAAGTTGGATCTCATTGACGAGCATAGAGAGATGGCCGAGCTCAGAAGAAAAGCTTTCAACAAAGAGTAGCCGATGCTACAAACTTGCATGTCAAGCGTAAAGGAATCTAGAAAAGGGACCTCATCCTCTGAAGGGTTGAATTTGAAGCCCGAAGACCATCCTATGGAGTACTTTGGGCAAATTGGGATGGACCTTAGTTGGTCCTTGAGGAAGTTCAACCAGGAGTCTACAAGCTTGGAGATACCGAAGGAGGAGAGTTGAAAAATACATGGCATTCAGACTTTTTAAAAAAATTTTACACTTAGAACATTTTCTGGTTGGAAAATTGTAGAAAACGCACCGAGGTGGTTATTTCCTTCGACCGAACATGGTTGCCTCCAATGGGTATTGACCAAACATGGTCTACTCCGAAGGTGGAAAACCGAAAGTAGTTGTTTTCTAAAAGTGCATAAGTGAATTTTCATACTTAGAAAAATTTTCAAGGAGGAAATGGTGCAAAATACGCTGAATGTGGTCATCCGAATGTGGATGTTTCCGAAGGAGCACATGTAAAACTATATCTATTTTTGAAGGATGTTCACCGAATATGATTTGCAAAAGGGCACCAAAGATGTCCAACCGAACATGATTGGTCTTAAAAATACCTAGTTATTTTTTCGAAGGATGTGGACAAAAGATGGTGGCAAAAACCATCGGCCCCGAAGATAGTTCAGTGCTGAAGAATGAAGACAATATCCAAGGAACAATTAGGGACAACCAAATTTTGTGAAGAATGAAATTTCATTAATACATCATCACAAAATACAAGGGGTAGATTACAAGGGAAAAGAAGAAAAATGAGGCTTATTTGGGGTCCTGGCTACCTTCTGGCTCCCCAACATCTTCAGCTTCATCACCTTCGGCATCGTTTTCATCAGCACAAACTTCGGTTGCTGAAGGTGGAGGAATTGGGAGATTCAGGAACTCTATCCTCAACTATTCTGAAGATGGTCCTTTTGGAATGTCCAAAGCCGCCAAAGAGGAAAGATCAAGGTCGGGAAATTTGGACAGAACATGGTGGCGAGCTAGGCAAAAATCATCCTGATAAGAGGACTTAGTCGCCTCTTCGGACTTAGCGTTCTCTACCCCCAAGTTCTCCAGTTCTTTCTTGAGGACCTCGACCTCCTTCTCCAACTTCTTCTTCTTTTACTTCTTCTCTTTCTTCAGCCGATCGACCTCAACTTGGAGTTTGGAGTTAAGAGCAAATGCCTTTGTAAGATCGGCAACGGCATCCTCCTTCTCCTTTTGAAAACCCTCATTTGCCGAGGTCAGAGATATCACCTTTGCACCGAGGTCAGACATCTTTGAAGTCTTGAATTAGCTCCCCCTGGCTCTTCAGCACCTCCTCTTGAAGGTTGGCCAGATCCTCCTAGGCTATCTTATTAAGCTTGCCATACTTGACAATTGAGCTAGCAAAGAGTTCCTTGGCCCTTGCTAAGGACTCCTTGTACCGAGTTCGGACCGAAGATTGTTTGGCTGCCCAAGCTCAGAAATATCCACTATATGCCAAGAGCTACAAAGCGAAAGACTCCAAATAAGGTTAAAAAATGATCAAAAACTTAGGAAAATTTAAGGGCTAAAGGGTACAAAGCTTACTTAGGCAGCATGTTCACCCATCCACGCAGTGAGGACCTCCTCATTTGGACACTCCTCCATGAGGGACTGGAATGTGGCATTCATCATAATGCCCTTCACCATCTGAGAAACCATTTTCTGGCTATCCTCGAAGAACAAGTCCATGTCCTTCGTGAAAGTCTAGAAGGGCTCCCTCAGTACCTTGTCCCTCAAAATTTTTGTATCCCGAAGGGCCCTCTTCTAAGCATGCTCCACCACTTACTGAGTAGGTGCTTGCTTTTCTGCAAAATCATGCCAAAGTTCCATTAACACGTTATCCCTTAGCCATTCATCTATAAGGTCTAAAATACCAAAAATTCTTAAACTCATAAAAGAATGGCTCAGGGACAAACCTGGAGAGAGTTCGATGTCTTCTCCTTCAGAGTTGCTGACATCGAGGACCTCGGTGGAAATACCTTTGCCTTTCCTATTTCAACATTCCTCGAGCTCTTCGGCCGAAAGTCCTCCAACATAAGTCCCCAAAGTCTCCCCTGCAGTACTAGGACTTAGAGGAGTCGAGCAGATGGCCGGCTCTGAAGAGGTATTAGCGCGAACAAGAGTTTGATCTAGAACCTCCACTTCCCCTTCGGGCGGAGGTGGAAAGGAGTCCTCCTTCGCCTTCTTTGGCTTTGATGCCGAAGAGGGTCCACCTGGCACCTTCTTCCTTTTTGCCGCTAGCTTCTTTTTCTGCTGCTCCTCCTTTTCAGCTAGCCAAGGAAAAGGTTCTTGTAAAAGGCAGTAGACTTATCACCCATCTCTGTAAGAAGAAAAACATCAGTGTAAGTACAGAAGGATGTATATGCAGCCGAATAAGTAAGATTGCCCCGAAGGAGCATCACCAGCCATGTTTTCTTCCCGTCAAATAAGGGCTTTGGCATATCCTTGTCAGTAATATGCTCCTTGATTACCCTTAGGTCCCAAAGGACCTCTTCGGTCATAAAGTTCCATCTTCTGGGGAAGGGGTATAGGGAACGCGGAGGGACCTCGTGATCCCAATCCACAACAGCCCGAATACAGCTGTCAAATTCTTCAAACTGGGACTCTTGCTCTAAGGTTAGTAGCTTCCTTGGATCTACTACGTCAATATTAAGAGTCCCCAAAGCCAATTTGGTTGGCACATGCTTCCATTGCTCATCCTCCTTCAGAAAGAAGAACTTCTTTTCACCAATTGTCCTTCATTTCGAAGGTAAATGTATATTTCTTGCTCCCAAATCCCTGAGGAAGTAAGAAGTAGAACCCGCCCTTCAGAATGGGGTAGAGTTTGTAGTACTGCATGAAGAAGATGAAGTGGGGCTCTATCTTGATGACCCCACACATGCAAAGGAAGGCATTGAAATAAGAATAGGAGTTCAGGGGAAGTTGGTTCACGGCTATGCCATGAAATTGGCAAAAGTTGCAAACCATCTTCGGATGGGGATATTGAAGTCCGGCCTTCAGTTGAGCCCTGAAGATGGTAACCTCATCCGAATGAGGGGCATAGCTGGGCATACCAGGGCTAGGAAGCCTAGTGACAGCATAAGAAGGAAGAAAGAATTTGGCCAACCACTTCTGGATTTTCTCCGAAGTATCACAGCTCATATGAGAGTTGAGGGAAAGCCAACTCTCAGGAACGGGGTATGTCTTAGCTTGGGGAGAAGACATGTTCGAAAGGAAAAACTAACCTTGGGCAGATGAAGGAAAAACTTTTGGGAAAAAATGGAATCTTCGGAAATAAACCCACCTAGTTCAGACTGATGTAGGAACTTCGGAAGACCACCGCAAGTGTTGTTAGAAATCAGTCTGCCGCTAGCACCACCGCCAAAGAGAAGGTAAAAAGGGAGAGAGAAAATCAGAGGCCAAAGGCAATGAAAAATGAGATGTGTGGAGGGCTCTGGAGCAGGAAGGGTTTATATAGACCAAAGGAGGCAAGCGAAGTGTCACCATAATGACCCTTTGCAGGCGAAGGGACATAACTGATGTAACGGACGCAATTGTTCGCCAGTCACTTGGTGGCACGTGTCACCTGACACGAGAAACAAGGGCACACCTTTTGACAACTAGCAGACATATGCAAGCCTAGCCCGAAGTGATGCGTCTATCTGGTTAGAAGATGTGATGATTCACTGGCAGGCAACAGAAAACACAAAAGGCAAACATGCACTCCGGTTCGAAGGAACAACTTCGGGAACATCAAAACCTTTGCCAAAAAGTGAGGAGCACCACTTAATGCCAAAGGAACTACCTCAGATAGGAGAGACATCTTGAACCAAAGAGGTGCCCTTGTTTGAAGAAGGTAACCTCGGTCAAAAGTCCAATCATACTAACTGAGATGACTGTCACCTCCCAAGAGTACCATGATACACTTGTAAAAGCTCAAGCACCGAAGATACAACTTTGGCTTTCCGAGGGGGGCATGTAATAGCCAAAGGGCTATTACCTTGGAGGTCTCCCAAATTGGCCTAATGAGCACCACCCTCGGGAAACACATGTGACCAACCTTGGGGAAAAGGGGGCCCTCACTACCCTTGGAGAGGGCTTAGCACAGACCTCGGGGGACACTCACACCACCCTCAGAAAGGTCACATAACCCACTTCGAGGAGGGGTGTCTTTCACCACCCTCGGGTTTTACAAACCTACCAACCTCGGAAAGGTAACTCCCCATCCTCGGCAAAGGGAGAACGTTTCCAGAAAGTGCCCCGCTATGCTGAAATACCTTTCCTGATGGCCCTCGGTGGTGATATCTAGCCAAAGGGTCTTGTTATTCCGAAGGTGCCTCATACCCTGAAAGGGTCTCGTTTCCTGAAGGGGTCTTGCGAAGATATGACCAAAATGGTTAAGGAGCCTTTGACAAAGAGACCTCACACACGCCCCTGCCCTCTGGATAGAACAGCCTACGGCCAACTGGAGATACCTATATCCGAAGGTGCGGATCACATCTAACCGAACACGTGTCATGATCTAAACGAGCTGTGTCAAACAGCCTCCCCCCTTTGCTCTCCTATAAATACTTAAGAAGGACCTTGGTAAGAACAGGACACGAAGTCTGGCTATTTCTCATTCTCTGTTTCCTACTACCCTTACTCTCACAAATACTAACTTGGGCGTCGGAGGCTCCTCCCCCGGAAACACACTTTGGGGAGCTCCTAACCCTTGTTTTTCGTAGAGTTTCAGATACTCCCCTGCCAGAAGTCCTCTCTGTAGGCTAGCATGTCATACGACAATGATGCTGCCGGGCATCAACCATATATCTCCTAAGCATGGGTTTCAGACCTTGAAAGAATTTCTTGGCCTTCAACTCATCGTTACCAACCATATAAGGAGCATACCGAATGAGTGAATTGTAGCACTGCTCATACTCTCACACAGACATCTCTCCTTGCACTAAATTCTTAAACTGAATCCTCGTTTGATCCTGTGCAGCTTCACTAATATATTTCTATCGGAACTTCTTCTCAAAGTCTAACTATTTGAGCACCTTCTTCTCATGTTTCAGTAGAGTACTATTATTTTCTCTCAGCATCTCCATCACATCTTCCCACCATAAACTAGCCCTCCTTCTAAAAAAGAAAGGTATTAAGGCCATCTTTTGCTCGGACTCATAACCTCCACAAGTGAAAAGTCGATTCATCCTGGATAACCAATCTTCTGCTCGATTGGGATCACCTATCCCGTCAAAACTTGGTGGGTTAATTGTCTTAAACTTTTCCAATAGCCTCATTTGATGTGGGATGTCTCCCTTCCTTGGAGCCTCCATAACCTCTGGCTCTTCTTCCTCCTCATGAACATGATTTCTCCGTTCATTAGCCCTAGGCACTTGCTGCTGCTCAGCATGCCTCTCTTGATCCTAGTGTGGATCATTCTCCTTTTGGACAACTTCTCTGTCCTCATGATCTTGAAACAGCTTAGTCATGATGGTAGTCATACCTTGTGCCACTTGGGTCATAGTCTGTGTTAACCCCTTAAGCACCTTGGATATCTCATCTAGCCTTGCTACAACTGGGTCATTAGAACCTTTACTAAGTTCTCTAGCTCCTCTCCAAGCTCTTGACCTAGTGTCAAGCATAGCAACTTGCAAGCAAAGCCAGATGACATTCCCTAGATGTTGGTCAGTACTAACTATCTTAGCACATGGACTTTCCAAAATTAGACATTAGCCTTAGCCTCCAATATCTATAAAGTGAGCTCTAAGCTCTGATACCAAAACTGACATGGCCATCCTTGGCCCCTACTCAGGAAGCCTGTGAGAGCTGGTTTCACAGTGGTTGCAATTGGCTAGCTGTATATGTGCACGAATTAAAACTCCATGATACTAGTTGATTAACCTAGAATATCCAAAATGGATGCTCTTCACGTTTTGACTTGGATTAAAATCCGTAAAACATTGACTTGGCCAAAGGATTTCCATAGAAAATAAGTTCAAATAGCCAAAGCATACAAAATCAACATTTATGTGAGCTTACTACACATAACAACTATGTGGGAGCATTCATACATAAAGTAGACTAATGCCATCACCCAAGAGCAACCCTAGAGCACAAGGCTCTTCAAAACATAGACAATGGAGGCAACTAGGAGTACCATGTATACAAGCCTCAACTGAGATCTTTTTGAACTAACTGCCACTTTAGATGCAAGTCCTAGTGACGAGTCCCAAAAGTCCCTGTCCATGCGCTACTAGGCTTTACAGCCAAAAGAGGACTATAGTTAGCACTGTGACTTAACCAATAACTAGCCCAAGTAGATTAAAATCATAAAGATTCTCAGGTGCAATACCTACAATAAAGCAACTACTGTGGCAACCCTCAGCAGTTATCCGACCCAACAACTTCAGAATCTGCACAACATAACTAGGGAGTGAGATTTCAGAGATTATCAAAAAGGGTCTTCACTTTACCTGCAAGAAAAGTTACTAAGGACTCCACATATGAGAACATATGTAACCTGCTATGAGCTCATACAGCCTGAGGGTCTAATATATACATATACCTAGGTCCATTGGGACCACTCCTCATCCTGGTTAGTGAACTACATGGCATAGCCTTGTCCTTTACCAAGCTTGGCTTGCCAGCCTAACTAGTGATAAACCACTAGTTGAACCTCTCCCTTTTATGATGTACAGGGGCATTATGGTAGGACTATTGTAAACTAGGCCATAAAGACCTTGTAGACTAGGTGCACTAAGGTTTCACCTTGCAACCTCATGGCTAACGGCACAGCCAGGTCGCCAAGGGTTCTAAACCTCTCACCCAAGCTAGTGATACTTAGTTGTGCCTTAGTAAACTAGTTTTCTTGCTTATGGTAGAAGTAACCATAAAAATTTACAAAACTTAAGAAAACTCCTAGGTCTCGAAGGACTTTTGAAAGTATTGGAGTACCCCTAAAATGCTTAGACCCCAAGGTACCCTAAAAACCCTTTAGGTATGCCCTTGACCTTCCCAGGAAAAGCTAGAAATTTCAGGCATTATGTCTGCGGTGATGCATCACAATAGTCGCTGTAGTTGGTAACGAACTTCCAATTTTTGTGTAGCGGCAATGCATCGTGGGTATTGGCGAGGATTGGTGACACATCGCCAATACCTGTGATAACCTAGAAAATTTCCAGTTTCACTGCTATGAACTTTGGATACTTTCCAAACATATCAAATATGTATGGATAGCCTCCAAACTTCACATACATGTAAAACATGTTGCATAGATCACAACCAACTATCACAAGCCAATCTATAATGCATTATATCATTCCAATCATGAAAAACCTCATAGTGCACCATGATTCAATCTTGCCCACTAACTAATACTGTTAACACCTCAAAAAATGGGAAATTTACAGTATAAAGGCATAATGGTTATAAACCATTATACAGCATGATTTTCACCATAGTGAATGAAATGTGAGGGGTAAAGTAAGTAATCTACACCTCCTTAAAAGATTACAATGGTTATTTGGTACTAAAAGAAGCCCTAGAGGATTGCTTATTTTACAAGTAATCTATGGGTGTTATTGCAAGATTTCAAGACTTGGGCACTCAATTGTACAACTCTAAAAGAGAGATTTTGGAAGGATTTGAATGCTATGGAAGAAAATTTTGAAGGCTGAATTACATAAAGGAAACAAAAGCTATGATTCAAGAACCTAGGACAGCTAGGTGTACAATTGTTCCCAAAAATAACTTAAGGATGGGATGACTTTTGACAAGAGTCAAAGATGGCCATTTCTAGGATTATCCTAGCCTTTTATTTCCAGGTTCTAAGGTCAAAAAGGTGGGCTAAAGATTAGCCAAAAATTCCTTGCTTAAGGCATACTTATAGTGACCTAAGTGAAGGTTAAGGTTAAACTAATTAAATCAAGTAAAATATCTTGATTTCCTGCCTTTCCTTGGCCATTCGGCCATAACCAGCCACAACCTCCTTCCTTAGATCCTTCATAAGCTTCCATTGACACCACAGCTCAAGCTCTCAAGAAATAAAAAAGGAAGGCAATTGGATGCACTAGGATCAAGAAAAACCCTAATTTTTAGGTTTATTATGTATCTCTTGAAGATTTCAGCTTTCACAGCTTAGGTAAGGGTTTTATCTTCATGTTTCATGGTTGTTTACTGTCTTGAGATGATGATCAAGCATCCATAAAGCTAAGGCCATGTTTGGAAGAGAGCAAAAATCTCAAGGAATCAAGGATGGGTTAAGGGGGAGTGCATGAACAAGGTTCCAGCCTTACTATTTTTCATGCACTAAGATGGCAGGGTTTACAGGGGATTCTAGAGCCCAAGTTAGCACTAACTAAGACCAATTAACCTCCTAAGACAAAGAATTAGCTTAAGGAGGGGTGCCATAGTGATTACATATTGTTTATTTGATTGTTTATGGACTAACCCTAAGGATGTATTGCTACCAGCATTGCATTTGATTGTATTCTGTTTGTTTGTGCATTTTGATGGCCATATTTTTTGTATATGTTCTTTGTTTTTGTGTTTTTATGTCTTTGTATTTCAGGTATGTTTCTGGGAATTCAAGTTTCTAATGATAAGCCCTTACTAAGTTTCATTTAAGAAACTTTCCCCCTTTTCTGTCCATTTCAGGTCCAGCAGAAAGATCACATTCAAACTGACCTTTATCATTTGAGTTTTGATATGAAATTTCAGGTACATGAACTTCCATGTGTCTAGTTATGATCTGGAAATTTTCGTGATTTTAGGAGCAAATTTGGTATTTTTAGTGATGGTGTTTATTGTGTTATGCAGCAGCCATCCAGCATCCTGTTTCTGGGGTCCTTTGTGTCTCAGGCACTCCTGTAACTTAGGGTATGTATTTATCTGGGTTAAGAACATTATGTTGTGCATGGATTCATGTACATGTAATGCATGTGAATTTTGGACAATGTATGTTAACATTTGTGGGCTGTTTTGCTATGTGTGAGGATGCTTTGCACAGGCTGCCTAAGTGTGCAATATAGGCTGCTTGTTTGTAAATTTTGGTATTAGCTATGTAAAGATGCTAGCTACAAGAGAATGTAATTCCTAGGTGTCTTGGACATGTATGGAATAGCCTTGAGGGTTTACCCCTTGTGAATGAAGTGTTTGCATGCTTATAAAATTTTGTATGGGCAAAATGGTCATAAAGTGATCAGTATTTTGACCCTGCACTCTAAGCCCCATAACTCCCTGTGTAGCATGAATATTGGCATGAAATTTTGGCCATGTCTAGACCACATCAGAATTGGCTATGTTACTGTTCATTTGGTCAGAATTTTGTAACCAACTTCAAAATTCCATAACTTGGTCCATAGGTGGGCTATTGATGTAAAAATAAATTTCTTGGTTTTCCCTAAACCTCTAATTGATAATGGAGCAAAGAAAATAGGGTGTTACATGGATAGAATAATACATTTTATTAGAGAAATTTTGGGTGCATTGGCTGGAATTTTTGAACCTAGTAAGAATGCTTACTGTGTGGAAGCCAAAACTAAGACTTATGCTAGTGTTTTCCTTCTTAGTTGCCATAGTGTGCATATATGTGAATATGTGTGTTATGGTTAGACCAATAGTGCTTAAGAGGATCACTTAAGTATGTACACTAGGGGTGTTGTTCTGATGACCTACAGGACACACTAATCGTAGGAGTTTAAATGCACAGTTTTTGCACCATAAATGGATTACCCCAGAGTGGGTAACAAATGCTATTGTGAGAACTACTTGAATTCATCAAGAAAACTCATTCTAATAGCATTAATTGAACTTGAAAACTTAACTCCCTTACCTTAACTTAACTTCACAAGCAAGAAACAAGCAACTCTTCCTCAAGAACTCAAGTTCTACAAAGCTCCACATAGTCCCAAGCAAATATGGGCATAAAACATTAAGTTACTAACTTCTAACCAAAACCCAAGCTCCCAATGAACTAATAAACATGAAATCAATCAAGAAGACATTGATTTCCTCGTATCAAAAATAGGGGATGGAAGCAAACATGCTTGCAAGCTCTGAAACCATGATTTTATGCTTGAAATAAGCTTCCAATGACCTATATACTTATGGTAGCTTCTCTTTTCACTAAAAACTCTTGATTTTGGGCACCAATGGATGAAAAATGATGGTGTGAAGGATGAACTCGAGTTATGGCAGCTATCCCCCACCTTACCATCTTATAACTCAAGTTTAAAACTTAAGCCACCAAAGTATTAAACATGGAACACTTAAACCCCCATCTTTTGGTAACCTTAGTCATTCTTCGTCAATTCTTGTTTATTTCAACCAAGTTTGGGTTAAAGTTAAAAGTTAGGTTATAAAAACTCATTCTTAACACTTTGGACTTGGCTTGACTTTTCAGGATGCAAAATTACCATTTTGCCCCTGAACCTTATTTAGTGCCTTAACCTCCTCATAACTTAGTAAACTTTGATAAACTTACTCATTCTTGCTTTGTGGACTTGAATTAAGGTTATAAACTTGATTTAGAGTACTTTTCCTTCCTCAAACAAGCCTTCAACTAAGAGAGCCATAACAATTTTTGCCTTTTTTTCATAAATACCTAGGAGGCTTCAACTAAGAGAGCCATGTAATGCGCGTAAGAGATACTCTTTCTACTTTCTACTCTTAGCAATCTCTCCCTTATATACTAACTTAGGGGTCAAAGGTCCCTTCCCCAAAAAACACTTTGGGGAGCCCCCTAACCCTCATTCTTCGAGTACTGCAGATATCATTTAGGCAAAGCATCTCTGGAGGTTAAGATGTTCTACATCGTAGATGTCTTAGAGCATCATCTGCCGCTATCTGTGGGAACCTATCCTAATGTTGCCGTCGTGGAGACTTAGCATTCCAAGGCCAAGGGAGTTCCTAAGTCCCAGTCCATGCCTGAGCCTCAGACGACAATTCATCAGCCAACCCCAAAACTTTCCCTGCTTGAGGACGAGCGTCATCTGACAGTCACAATGGGTTTTTTTGCAATACTTTTAGCGCTCCATTGTGGTCAAGATGACACAACAACTTGACCAAAAGTGGTCATAACCTGCTCATAGGGAAGGGCACCTTCACCAGAGGCCCATTTGGAGAGAAGTTGCAGATCACCTTGTCGGAGCCTAGCCAACGAAAGTCTACATGATGAGTCCTTGATAGAGAACATGCAATCTGTTACTGTTGTGCCCAAAACGCCAATCATGAGATGATTGCATTTTTGCACATTGAGTCATGATATTTTATTAAGGCATTAATCCAGCAATTATGTTTGTTGTTTTTGTTTCTGTGTAACTTAACAAACATAATTGTAACCCTAGAATAATGATATTCTCAAATGTCCCTAGTCTAGTATTATTGTGGAGCGGGTTGCAATAATACATAACGACTAGCATATGTGGAGACTAATATGAGATATGTAGTCTGCATATGGGTACAAGTTGGAGAACTTGTGTACTGGAC
>KK901584.1:20948-46239 GCA_000696445.1 Aquilaria agallochum
AAGGGACAATGGCATATATCGGTGATGATCATAAAGGTTTAGTCGAATCATCGACAATCTTGTCACTTGGGTAGCAATGATGTGTTGCTAGACACCGCTCATTGCTTATGATCATAAATGTGATTTATGATCATTGCCAACGTGGTAAGAGCCTATTGGGTCGCACACATAGAGCTATTTGGATCATTAGAGTGCATGGGCTAGTAATTTGGGTTTTGGTTTCACAATAATTTTGTATTAATAATGGGCCCAATAGTTGAGCCATTATTAAGCCCGAAATTAAAGCCTAATTGGATTAGGGCTTTGAAACCTATTAGGCCTGGAAGTTGAGTCTCACTATAAATACAACTTTTAGTGAGAAATTCGTAGGTCTCTTTGCCCTAGCCTCCCAAAAGGACAGCTGCACTCTTTTCTTGCAATTCCTTGGTGGACGCAAGCTAGCACTGCAAGCGCAAGAGAAACATATCTGCCAGGACACGGTGGAAGTATGGTGACCCTGAAAGGCTCGTGTGGATAGCATAGAGAGCTTGAACACGTCAACTATTCAAGTTTTGTGATTCGACTCTACAGTTGAGTGAGAGATCTCAACTGAAAATTAGGTATGAAAATTTTTTGAACACCCGTTTTACCCCGTTTCACTTAGATTCTGGAGGGTTTCGGTTAAATATTTCTATGCTATTTGGCTCCCGAAACCCAACATAATCTTGTGGACACCACACAGTGAGGCGAAGGACAAAAGAACCAAGGGCCTCATGGCGGCAGAGTCCTTCTCCTAATGAGAAAATCCCATATCCTCGTCTGTGAAGTTACTCGCCCAGAATGAGACATCATTGCCCCTCGCCAGATAATTCCTGGCAGCGAGGAGGAGACAGTACTACTATTCTAATGGGAAAGATCTTGGAGGGGTTGGACAAGCTTGAGAAATAGGTCTCCCAAAAACCCGTTTGGTTGAGGTTATTTGAGACCTTTACCGAAGATGAGTCCCCGTTTGTCCGAGCAGTGGAAGCACCCATGCCTAGTGACTTTCGGGTTCCTCGTCTAGAGAGCTATGGTGGGCGGAGTGACCCTCACACACATCTAAGTATAAAAGGGGCATGGTGCTGCATGGAGCTGATGATGCCACCCTCTGCAAGTGTTTCAAAGTAACTGTCAGGACCAGCTACTGTGTGGTGTAACTCCTTGGAACTTGGAACCATTATGGGGTTCTAAGAGTTATCCACCGCATTTACCAAACAGTTCATCAGAAATAGGCCGATGGTGAAGATTCTAGTCTAGATGTTTGACATAGCCCAGAACAATGGGGAAACCATTCAGGACTATATTGACAGGTTCAACCAAGGGGCCCTTAGCATAGTTCTGGCCAGAGATATGAATCGTAGTAATGATCGGAGGTCTCAAAAGAGACTTCCAGCTCTTCTACAAATTCTCCAAGGATCCCCTAGAAACACTAAGGGTGTTCTACAGGAGAGCCGAGCAACACATGACCACTGAAGAACTAAGGATGAGAGGGTTGAAGGTAGACCATCAACCATTCGAAGGTCCAAATCACCAACCTCGGTACCATGGTGAGGGAGGAGATAGACCTAAAAAAACTAGAAGCAAAAGGCCAATGATGTTCACCCCTTTGAACACCACAAAGACAAATATTTTGATGGCCTTAGAAAGGCAAGGAGTGTCAACCCAACGCCAGAAGGCAATGACCATGAACATCAAGAAAAACATAAAGAAATACTATCAATTTCACAGGGACCACGGGCATGATATCGAAGATTGCTTCCAGTTGAGTAAGTAGATTGAGTCCTTAATCAAGCAAGTGCAGTTTTGGCACTACTTTTGGATACCCTCGCCAAAGTCTAGGGAAAAAAGGGATGAAGAAAGAAAGTGCAAAGATGAAGAGTACGACTTTGATATATGTCACCTAAATTGAAGTCCTAGAAAACATCCGCCACCTTCGGTAGGGGTCATCCAGACAATCACTACAATGATAGAATGATGGAATTCGATAGTCCGAAAAACAAGCTCACCTGAAGGGATGGCTCAATAGTAAAGTTTCCACATGATGATCCTCTTTTAATTATAGCTAGAATTGGAAACTAGGATGTCAAGAGAGTACTTTATGATGACGAATCAAATGCCAATGTTTTGTTTGCCTATTTGTTGCCGAGCTTGGGAATTCTTGAAAGCGTACTGAAGCCTATGACTTAACCCACCTTCAGAGTAGGCCTCACAGAACTCCCAGTGTTGGGATGGATTGACCTACCACTAATGTTAAAGGGCACTTTAGTCCACTTGGTTGAAGAACTCTGCGCTTCAACTATGATGAGGTTCATCGTTATAGACATCCTTTCGTCCTACAACACCATCCTTGGTAAGCAAACCCAGGGTAACCTAGACCTTTGAACATACATGAAGTACCTAATGGTCACCTTTGAAACAAAGGACAGAGATGTGAAAATATTCATCGATCAAGCTGAAGTAAGAAAAGTGTTTGTGAAAGCAAGGCAAAATCTTGCCAAAGTCCACCTATAGAGTTCAGGAAAGAATAATGTGCTTGTCAAAAATAGGGCAAAAGGGGAAAAGTATGATAACAATAAGATAGGAACTGAGAGTCTAGAGTTAGTTAAGGGCCGGAGCACCCGAATAGGGAAACAACTAGCCAAAGATGAAAAACAAAGACTTGTATCCTTTTTATTAATGAACTAAGATATATTCGCTTACTCCCTCGAAGGATATGCCCAGAATAGATTCAGATATCACCCAATAGAGCCTAAAAGTATGTTATGAGGGCAAGCCCATTCGACAAAAAAAGCATAGCATTTTAGTGCATAAGAATGACTTTGTAAAAAAAAAAGAAAAATTGAACGTCTCTTGAAAGCTGGTATAATAAGGGAAGTTAAATATCCTTAACTGCTTAGCAACATCATCATTACCACAAAGGAAGGCAGTGATAAACTCAAAATGTACATTAGCTTCAGGGGTGTCAATGATGCTTGTCTCAAAGACTCATACCCTTTACCCTTAATAGACCAGGTGGGGGATTCCACTATAAAAAATGGACTAATGAGTTTCTTGTATGCGTTCAGCGGGTATCACCAAATTCGGATGAACCACAAAGATGAGGAAAAATAGCATTCATAACAAATTTAGGGAATTATTTGATAGCCGGTGGGCTATGGCCCTTAAGATCCCCTAATCAGCTAACTGAAGACCACCTTCGGTGTTAGCTTGGCCCCGACCTCGGGGCACCCTCAACACCACCCTCGGAAAGGTAGGATGACCAACTTTTGGAAAAGGTGTCTTCCACCACCCTCGGATTTACAAACTTACTGACCTTAGAAAGGTAGATCCACCATCCTCAACAGAGGAAAACATCTTCCGAAGGTGACCCACTCTGCCGAAGAGCCTTCCCCAGTAGCCCTCGGAGAAAAGTCTCTGCCTGCAAGGGTCTCACACCCCGAAGGGGTCCTATGGAGATATGACAAAAATGATTAATGAGCCTCTGATAGAGAGACCTTGCACATACCTCTGCCCTCTGGCCAGAATGGCTTATGGCCGGCTGGGGATGCCTACCTCTGAAGGTACGGATCGGATATGACCAAACACGTGTCATGATCTTAACAATCTGTGTCAAACGGCCTCCTCCTTCCACCCTCCTATAAATACCTAAGAGGGACCTTGGTAAGAAAGCGGGAGACTTTTTCTTTTACCTCCACTCTCTGTTCTTTACTACTACTCACACAAATACTGACTTGGACGTCAGAGGCTCCTCCCCCGGAAACACATTCTGGGGAGTCTCTAACCCTTGTTCTTCAAATTCTTGCAAACACCTTCACACCGAAAGTCTCTCCTTCAAGCCAGCATGTCATAAAATGAGGACGTTGATGGGCATCATTTGGTACCATCTGTGGGAACTCATTCACACGTCACCATTGTTGAGGCTCGACATTCTAAGGACAAGGGACTCCCAAAGTCCCAGTCTGCGTTGAAAACTCAAATAGCGACTGAACAACTGTTGGGTTTCGGGAGCCAACAGCGCAGCAGAATTTAACCGAAACCCTCCAGGATCCAAGTGAAACGGGGTAAACCGGGTGTTCAAAAATTTTCATACCTAATTTTCGGTTGAGATCTCTCACTCAACTGTAGAGTCGAATCACAAAACCTNTAAAAAATCATGACTCAATGTGCAAAAATACAATCATCTCATGATTGGCTTTTGGGCACAACACTAACAACAACCTGCAGTAAAGACTTCATTGTCTGAGGATGAGTGTCCTCTAATGGTCACGATGAGCTTTTTGTGAGATTTTCAGTGCTCTGTTATAGCTGAAATGACTCAACAGCTCAACTAAAGGTGGTCACAACCACCTCGTAGAGGAAGAGCACTTTCTCCTAGCACCTGGCAAGAGGGAAGCGCAAGGTTACCTCGCCAGAGCTCCGGATGCAAGGATTCTCATGATGAGTCTTCAATGGAGAATGTACCCTCTAGAAGATGTCGTGCTGGAGAAATGGTGTCAAATGAGCCTAGGACTTCCCTCTGGTGAAGTTACTTTCTAAAAAGAAGATGTTACTCTCCATTGCCGGCGACTACCTGGCAACGGGGAGAAGACAGTATTGCTACCCTCATGGAGAAGATCCTAGAGAGGTTGGAGAAGGTGGAAAAACAGATTTCCCAAAAATCTGTCCGGTCAAGGTTGTTGGAGACCTTCACCAGAGAAGAGTCGCCCTTCATCCATGTAGTAGTAGAAGCACTTATGCCAAGTGACTTCTGAGTACCACGCATGAAAACGTATGATGGGCACAGCGATCCCCAAGCTCATTTGACAAAATATAGGTGTAGCACGGTGTTGAACGGCGCTGATGATGCCACCCTCTGCAAGGGCTTTGAAGTCACCCTTTCAGGGCCGACAACTGCATGGTATAACTCCCTGGCTTCCGGAACCATAATGGGCTTCGAAGAGTTATCCACCGCATTCACTCAGCAATTCATCGAAAGTAAACTGACAGTGAAGATGCTCGTCCAAATGTTTGACCTAGCCCCAAAGAATGGGTAGACCATTCGGATTTATGTCGAAAGGTTCAATCGAGAAGCCCTAAGTGTGCCTGACTTCTGCCCCGAAATTTGCATCCTCACCATGATCAGGGGACTTCGGAGAGATTCACAACTCTTCTACGAGTTCTCCAAAGATCCCCCTAACACCCTCGGAGAATTCTACTGAAGGGCAGAACAGCACATGATGGCCGAAGAACTAAGGGTGGGAGGTCCGAAGTCTGATCAAAATCACTCTGAGGTTCAGAATTACCAACCTCGATGCCCAACTGAGGGCGGGGGCAGACCTTGGAAACAAAGGGGGAAGAAACCCATGTCGTTCACTCCTTTGAACACCACAAGGACGAACATATTGATGGCCTCGGAAAGACAAGGAATTGATAGCTGAAGTGCTATCGCCCTGTTTACCCACCGACCACGGAAAAGAGAGAGCCATACACCTGAGGCATATGACCTCGGAAAGGACTTCGGAGTAAAGGAAATCATATGCTTGAGGCACACAGCCTCGGTAGCTCGCCAATTTCAACTTCAGGAGCCAGCACAGAGCCTCCTCCGAGAAGGCGACCGAACCAGCTTCAGCGGAGAAGGACCAATCACCCTCTGAGGGAGAAAGGCCCCCAAAGACGGAGACGCCGAAGTTCCAGCCTGACTCCGAAAAAAGGCTTCTCACCCCGAAGTGAGACATCAACCAAAGGGACTTCGGTTGTACGGCAAGAGCTATCAAGGAGTCTCTGACACTTCGCTCACATACGTCTCCGACACGCCACCTTTAGATACGCTCTAACACGCCATCGTAGTCTAATGTCCTGTCACAAAGGGCTACAACTCACGACCCGAGGAGACGGCTGGTGGCTAGGGGCCCCCATGCCTAGAAGTACGAACACCATCCAACCATACACGTGTCATACACGTGTCATCATCTGAAGGGGTCACCCTCTTTCTTTTATACAAGGGAAACCATCACAGGAAGGGGGGGCCTCCTGGCGGGACCAGAGAGAGAGAGAGGCCGAAAAACAAAGGACGCTCTACTCCCTCCGCCTGAAAACTCTCCCTTCGCTTGAATACTCTCCCTTTGGCCCTCAGAAAGACATGCCAGGCAAGAGTCCCTTGTGCTTATTACTGAGTATTTCTCTTTCTCAAAGCACTGACTTAAGCGTCGGAGGTTCCCCCCTGGAAAACCACCCCGGGGGCCTCATAACCCCTATTTTCTGAGTGTTTCAGCTAGGTCTCCCTGAAAAATCACTGTTCCGGGCACTCTCCCACACCGGAGGTACCTCCCGTTCTCCCCTACCACGGGACCAAGAAGCTGCCGGCCATCACTCAAGGTGATCCACCCTGGATGCCTTCCTTCCGGACTAACCCTCGCCTCCAGGACCCCCTGCTGCCTTCACCATTGCACATAGTGGAGATGCTGGCTCTGCACCATCGGACCGCATCATCTGGTGCCATCTATGGGAAACCACTCCCAGGCTGCCGAAGTTGAAGCTTGGCGTTCTAAGGAGAAGGGACTCCCGAGGTCCCCGTCTGCACCGGAGATTCAACGGGCAACCGAATAATGGCAACAAGGAATTCCTTACCCAAGGGTGAATGCCCTTTGACTATTACCATAGGCTTTCGTCGCAAATTCCCACGCCCTGGCATGGTTGAAATGACGCAGTAGTCCAACCAAAGAAGGCCACAGCTAAATTCGGGTTGAAGGCCCTCCCCATCGGTGTCTCGACGGGAAGAAAATCCCGTGTCAATTCATAAAAGTTTGGGAAATGAAGATTTGAGTCCTCGACGGGAAGCATACCCCCCGGATTATAACCTACGGGAAAAGCAGGGTCGGGATGACCCAGACCTCCCCGCAGAAAGAGTTCTGCACCCGAGGAAAAAATTGCCATCTCTTCAGCGACAAAGTCAAAACCCATTGCCCCGAAAGGTCATCTATGACTTCACGTGTGGGCAGAAGGCGCCGACTCTACTTCCAAGGACACGCTATCGCTGTCTGAACTGATTCGCCTCTGCACGACATGGCGAAAAAGAGTAAAGTGTTTGGAAAGTACTATCGAAATGGTGCATCGAACTCAAAGAGTACTACATCGCGCGTAAGCCTAGAAGGGCAGCAAGCGCCCAGGTACTGGCAGACTAGATCACCGAAATCCCAGAAACAAGGAAGGCTAAAACCAACAAGGGAGACATAGCGAAGGTAGATCCAGAGTGGAAGCTCCTTGTTAGTTGAACCCCAAGCGTAGAACATCAGGGCACTGGGATACCCCCTCGGGGGCCCGAAGGCAGGGAGGCCACCAAAACGATCAAATTTGATTACCAAAAGTGTTAGCCCATCCAAGCATGGCAACGCTAGGTATAGTAACCTCACACAAGGAAGCGGAAAGATCCTATGAAAAGGAATCTCACAACCAAAGAGTCCCAAAAATCGTCATGAAGAGGCAGAAAGTGCAAAGACGTTCCGGACGATATTTCTTGACTAAGGAAAAACTATGCAGGTAAAGGTACACAACTCCGTTATAGAAATATATATATATCGGTAAAAAGGGTGCAGGACAATTTGTCCAAGAGGTGCGAAAATGGCTAGAGACATGACAGCACCCGAAGACTGCCTTTGGAGTGGATAACCTTGGGAAGATTGCACCAAGCCATTCCAGACAGCACCCGAAGATATGTGAAGTTCTGCGAGATAGCAGAGGACTACTTCACTGAGTGGGGAAAGGCAGAACTCCTAGCAACCATGTTGGCAAAAGGTGCACAAAAAGTTCATTTGAAAGAACATAATATTCTAATTTGGCATATCGACGGTGACACTGGCCAGTAGTGATTTCCAGTCTATGAACAAGGGATTTCAAGAATTCGTCACCGACTTCAGAATAAAAAGGCACTTCAGCCCACTAGCTCAGCCCTCGAGCAACAGAGAAGTAGAGTTGCCAAAAGAGCTATAAAAGAGGGACTCTGAGAAATGCAAAGGGAAAATGGCCAGGAGAACTTCCTACTGTACCAAGGAGTTATCAGACAACTCTCCGAGGGACCGAGGAAGAGACTTTTCTCGCTTATCCCCAATACAGAAAGCCATTATCCATTTGAAGAAGTTCGGCCAGCATACAGATGTTTGACAAAAGAGGAAGTGACCTTGGGTTGAGAACTAAGCTCGACCTAGTTGTCAAACACTGAGAAACGGCCGAGCTCGAAAGGAGGCCTTTTCGGCAAAAGGTGGCCATAAGTGCAAATCTGCATGATAGGCCAAAAAGGAATAAGGAAAAAGAGACCTCGCCCCTGAAAGGCTGAATTAGAACCCCAAAAACCGTCCTATGGGGTACTTCGGCCAAATGGGAAAGGGCCTTATTAGGTCCTAAACAAGGTCCGAATAGGAGCATACAAAGCTTGGCAACACCGAAGAAGGAAAACTGAAAAATACAAGGCACTTGGGTGCCTTAAAGAAATTCTACACATAGAATTTTTCAGACAAGAAATGGTGAAAGCCAGAAATTTGTCTAAGTACAGAGAGTTTTCCCCTGTTTGAGAATGTTTACCGAACAAAGCTGAAGCATGGACTCCCGAAAGTCTCCTGTTCCTTCCAAAGTTAGTTGGGCTATATGCCCAAAAGAGGGCAAGTCTACCGAACACGGCCGACAAAGGGCAGGCTAAAATTTGCCTGAAAAGGAACTTTGCCAACCACAAAAGACCACCCGAAGAATGGCCGACGAAACAACCAAAGAAAGTACCAAAGTCCCTTGACCGAAAGTGGTCGGGACAATTGGGAAACAAAAATTGCTCAAAAAGACTTAGCCAAAATAATGAAGGAAAATTCATTGAAGAAGGTCTTGATACAAGTAGAAGATTACAAGAACAAGAGTACAAAGAAAAAGAAGAAGGCAAAGGTCCTAGAATATCTAAGGGACCCCGGTGCCATGGGAAGCTTCGGCTCCTGAATCTTTCGTCGCCACCTTCGGTGCAAGAGGAGGAGACGGCAGGTTAAGGAACTCGACTCTTGACCACATCCACCGAGGTCCCCCGGGAATATCCAGGGCAGCCAGAAAGGAAGGATTGAGGTCTGGATACTTCTTCAGAAACTGATGATGAGCTAGGCAGAAGCCGTCCTGAAAAGCAACCTTGGACATCTGGACGGCTTTGCCTCTTTCAATCTCCAACTCGTCCGCCTCATGTTGAAGATCCGAAACCTCCTGCTGAAGGTCAGAAATCTCCTTGTCCAGCTCCTCAGTTTTCTTCTTCTTATTCGAACCCTCCTTCAGCGAGTCGACCTTGGCATGGAGTTCAGCATTCTCAGCCATCGCCTTTGCCACAGGGCAGACTCTTTTTTTTTTTCCTTTTGAAGGGTTTCGTTGGCCGAAGTCAGGCTGATTAATTTGTCGCCAAGGTCGGACATATTCTCAGAAAAATCCTTCAAGAGCTCTTCTTGGCCCTTCGAGAATTCCTCCCGAAGACTAGCAATCTTCTCCTTGCATATTTGGCTCGACTTGGTGTTCGTCAGCACCGAGTTGGCACAAAAGACTTTGGCCTTCTCCAATTTGTCTTCAGCCCAAGCTCGGACCGAAGACTGCCTTGCTGCCCAAGCTCGGAGGTACCCACTATACCCCAGAAGCTGTAAAAAAGAGAAGGTACTTAGTGAAATTTGCACAAGGAAAGCCAAAAACACTTAGGCAAAAAGTGGGAAGGAAAAGTGAAGAGCCTAAAGAGTTACCTGAGCAGCATGCTGGGAAACTTTTATAGCAAGGGCATCCTCGGAGGCACACTCCTCGGCGACTGCCTGAGTAAGCACGACCGTCACCATTTGGGGAGCCATTTCCTAACAATCCTTAGAGAACAGATTCATGTCCTCCGTGAAAGACCAGAATGGCTCCCTTGGGACTTTGTCCTTTGGGACATGAGAATCCCGAAGATCCCTCCTTCGGGCGTGCTCAATCTTCCAAGCCAGGGGCGCCGAATCCTCTGCAAAAAGAAACATGCATCTTATCTGGTAAAAATTCCTTGATTATAAAAAATGTAAGTTGATTGCAGGGAAAGAGAGACAAACCTGGTGCGACCTCGGCACAGTTGTCATCAGAGTCACCGACCTCCTCCACGTCGGTAGGAATATGTTTGCCCTTGGCCCTTCGACACTTTTCTAAATCTTCAGCAAAAAGATCCGCCAAAGAGCCCACAAGATCTGCCGACGTGGCGGGACTCAGAGGGTCAGAAAGGGCAATCACCCCGGCACGGACTTCGACAGCAGTTTCAGGCTCAGCAAAAGTTGCAACCTTGGTAGAAGTTGCAGTGACATCACCAACCTTGGTGGAAGTAGCAATAATATCACCGACTTCCGAAACCTCCTTCGGAGAGGGAAGAGGGGTGTCCTTCTTGGCCTTCTTAGCCGAAGATGATCCGCTCCCAAAAGCCTTGCACCTCTTCTTTTGTTCTCCCTTCTCAGCCTGACCAAGGAAGAGAGACCTGTAGTAGGCGGCAGACTCCTCGCCCATCTCTGAAAAAGAGGGAAGAAATCAGTGTAAGTCCACAGGCACTTATGCTGAAAAAACTTTGAAAGAAATTTACTTTTAGAAAAGGCTTCGTAAGTGAGCTTGATCCGAAGGAGCTTCACCAGCAAAGAGTTCTTCCCCTCGGTAGCAGGAGCTGGGATGCCGAGATCCGTCTTATGCTCGGTAACCACCCCAGCTCCCGAAGGACATCCTCGGTCATGATTTTCCACATGATCGGGAAAGGTAGAAAGAGCGTGAAGGGACCTCGGCATCCTAGTCGGCGATAGCACGGATTTGTCTGTCAAAGTCCCTAAACCTCGCCGCCAACTCGGGAGTTAGCAGCTTCCTGGGATCCATGACATCCGCCTCCAGCTTTCCCCGAGCCCACTTAGTCGAGATGTGCGACCAGGCCTCCGCCACCTTCAGGAAGAGGAACTTCATTTGCCACCCTCGCTAGCTATCCTTGGTAGCGAAGGTGAACATAAATTTCTTGCTCCCAGATCCCTAATGCAGCATGAAATAAAAGCCACCCTTCGGAACCGGATAGAGCTTATAATACTGCATGAACAAGATGAAATGGGGTTCTACCCCGAAGATCCCGCACATGCAAAGAAAGGCGTTGAAATAGCACAATGAGTTGGGAGGAAGCTGATTCACGGCTATGCCATGAAACTGGCAAAAGTCGCAAATCATCTTTGCAGGAGGAAATTGAACCTTCAGTTGGGCTCGAAAAATGGTAACCTCATCACCCCGATTCATAAAGCTAAACTGGCCAAGGTGAGGTAACCTTGTGATAGCGTACGAGGGAAGGAAAAATTTGGTCTTCCACTTTTCTAATTTTTCAGGAGTGGTGCAATAAGGGTGAGACAAAAGGGGTTACCAGCTCTTGGGAATAGGCATGGTTGACCGAAAAACGACTTCAGAAAAAGGGAAAAAATGATTTCAGAAAGAGGAAAAATGACTTCGAAAAGTGAAAAGAAAAGCAAACACCGAAGGAACTCTAGAAGTCAGAACCCACCAAAAGTCTTGCCGAAGTCGGGGTTTGAGGACGCCGTCGTGAAAGGTTGCCAGAAATCACTCCGCCGCTAAGATCGCCGTAAAAAAGGAAGAAAAAGCGAGAGCAAAGAAACACAAGTGAAGAGTATGACAAGAGGAAGACTTATATAGATCGAGGAAGGGCAGCCAAAAGGGTGTCATAAATGCTGCGCGAAGGCGAAGTGTCGCTATGATTAACCTTCGCGCGCGAAAAGGCATGCCCATCCCAGCTGATGACTGCTACGTGTCATCCGTCACGAGAAACTAGGACACATTGCTCGAGACTGACACACCTAGTTTCAAGACGCGTCGATCCACTAACCTATGGCGGCAAAAGTGAACAAGTTGGGAATCTCGAGAACACTGAAGGGCAGGTAGATGACATCTGTCCGAACAAGGCTTATCACCTAGGTGGAGAAGTGCCTTGCCGGCCAACGTCATACTCCAAGTGTAAATCCATAAGGTCCAGGGTTCAAAGGCTTCGTGCCGCCCTGTTCGACCGAAAACAGACATACTACTACATGGGCCTTCAGGAGTCCATGAGGTCGTCCTGTCAAAAACTGCCAATTGAGCGATAGACAGATGCCGGAAAAGCTACTTGCCGAAGTCTTCAGTTCGACTTTCCAAGGGGGGCATGTGATAGCCGAAGTGTTATCGCCCTGTTTACCCACCGACCACGGAAAAGAGAGAGCTAGACACCTGAGGCATACGACCTCAGAAAGGACTATGGAGTAAAGGAAATCATATGCTTGAGGCACACAGCTTCGGTAGCTCGCCAATTCCAACTTCAGGAGCTAGCACAGCGCCTTCTTCGGGAAGGCGACCGAACCAGCTTTAGGGGAGAAGGACCAATCACTCTACGATGGAGAAAGGCCCCCAAAGACGGAGACATCGAAGTTCCAGCCTGACTCCGGAAAAAGGCNAAAGTGAGACATCAACCAAAGGGACCTCGGTTGTACGACAAGAGCTATCAAGGAGTCTCTGACACTCCGCTCACATACGTCTCTGACATGCCACCTTCAGATACGCTCTGACACGCCATCGCAGTCTAATGTCCAGTCACGAAAGGCTACGACTCATGGCCCAAAGAGCCTGCAGGTGGCTAGGGGCCCCCACGCCTAGAAGTACGAACACCATCCAACCATACACGTGCCATACACGTGTAATCATCTGAAGGGGTCACCCTCTTCCTTTTATCAAAGGGAAATCATCACAGGAAAGGGGAGCTTTTTGGGCGAGAGAACGGAGAGAGAGGTGGGAAAACACAGGACGCTTTACTTCCTCCGCCTGAAAGCTCTCCCTTCGCCTGAATGCTCTCCCTTTGGCCCTCAAAAAGACACGCCAAGCAAGAGTCCCTTGTGCTTATTTCTGAGTAAATCTCCTTCTCAATGCATTGACTTGGGCGTCGGAGGTTCCCCCCCAGGAAAACACCCCGGGGGTCTCCTAACCCTTGTTTTCTGAGTGTTTCAGCCAAGTCTCCCTGAAGAATCACTGTTCCGGGCTCTCTCCCACACCAGAGGTACCTCCCGTCATTACCCTGCTCACGGGACCAAGGAGCTGCCGGCCATTACTTAATGTGATCCACCCCGGACGCCTTCCCTCTGGACTAATCCTCACCTCCAGGACCCCTTACTGCCTTCACCGCTGCAGACGGTGGAGATGCTGGTTCCGCACCACCCGACCGCATCAACTAGCTCACAATCCTTAGCTAGGTCATTAGTGAAAAGAGATTGACTACCTGCTGTTTTCGCTAAGGATATCCTAGGCATGATTTTAGTAGGCAATTTCATGGCTTTAACAAATTTTCTAGCCACTATAGACATAGATGCATCAGTATCAAACAGAACACTAACAGGCATACCATTAAGGTAAATGTCACCTCTTAGTACTCTAATGTCTTTGGCCTTTCCACTCGGAAAACTCTGCCAGCTCTCTACACTGGAGGCCGAGGCACCGGAGGAACTGGCCTCTGCTGTCCCTCCCTAGGCGCTCCCCCTCTAGGTCCTGCGCCAATAGGCCTAACTGAACCATGGTCTTCTGGCCTCCTTTGAGCCTGTGGGCAGTCTTTGATCCAATGATCCATTGATCCACATCGTAGACACGCTTAGGTGTCAAAACAGCAAGGTTTCTTTGTTAGTGTTGTGCCCAAAAGCCAATCATGAGATGATTGTATTTTTGCACATTAAGTCAAGATATTTTATTAAGGCATTAATCCAACAATTATGTTTGTTGTTTTGTTTCTACGTAACTTAACAAACATAATCGTAACCCTAGAAGAATGATATTCTTAAACGTCCCTGGTCTAGTATTATTGTGGAGTGGGTTGCAATAATACATAAAGACTAGCATATATGGAGACTAATATGAGATATGTAGTCTGCATATGGGTACAAGTTGGAGAACTTGTGTACTGGACCGACCCGCCATGAGAATACTACATGGATCGTTATATGAGTGTCATAAGTGATTCTCATAGTGATCATGGTATATGTAGTCCTTCGACCTAAGATCATCAAGGTTCCCTACATGTGAGTCACATATTTTGATACTTTCCTTTGTTGCTCGTAACTGAGTGAACATGAAGGAGGTCATTGGGTATGTCACATATCATGCAGAGGGATTTGTATGATCAAGATGGGATTTGTCCCTCCTATGTAACNGTCTCCTTGCCCTGGCCTCCCAAAAGGACAGCCGCACTCTTCTCTTGCAATTCCTTGGAGGATGCAAGCTAGCACTGTGAGCGCAAGAGAAACGCATCTACCGGGACGTGATGGAAGCGTGGTGATCCCGAGAGGCTCTTGTGGATACCATAGAGAGCCTGAACACGTCAACTGTTCAGGTTTTGTGATTCGACTCTACAGTTGAGTGAGAGATCTTAACTGAAAATTAGGTATGAAAATTTTTGAACAACCGGTTTACCCCGTTTCACTTGGATCCTGAAGGGTTTCGGTTAAATTCCGCTGCGCTGTACCGGAATTCGTAATGAACACATGAGATATATGAAGAAACGACCCAAATTGGTTAATGAGATTAACCCAAAATTGATAGGTATGAGATACCTATATGGATTAGGATTCTTGCAATAGTTACAAAAACCCTAGCTTGGTTCGGATTCGGCCTGTTTGGGCACCAAAAGTAAGGTATTTTTGGTGGCTCGAATGGAGGAGTGTCGGGTGCCTACTTGCTCGAAATAGAAGATTTCGGGCTAAGCAGTTGTAGGACAATTTTTTGCGTTGAGGATGTGTGCGACCAGCGAGACCGCCGTATGCGAAGCGTCACATAAATGCAAAACTGGTTAATCAACGTGTGAAAATTGGCATGCATCTTTGTTGAATGAGATTTGACATGATATGCTGATTGGTGTTTGAAGCATGGTGCATGGTTATAGGCCTTGATTGGTTGTACTTGTAAATACGGCCTGCGAGTCGTGCCTTTTCTTATCACTCTCATTGTACATTCTCTTNAACAAGAGAGAAAGGCTTATGTCCTAGAGCAGCCCATTCCGAATGAGCCTGCTGCCACTGCTCCAAGAGCTGAAAGGGATGCTCACAAGAGGCATTCTGATGATGCTTTGGATGTTGCATGCCTCATGCTTATTACCATGGAATCTGAGCTTCAGAAGCAACATGAGAACATGGGGGCGTTCGATATGATCGAACATCTCAAAATGCTTTTCAAAGAGCAAGCTAGGCATGAGAGGTTTGAGACCTCTAAGGCATTGTTTCAGTGCAAGATGTCTGAGGGAAGTCCCGTGGGTCCTCATGTGCTCAAGATGATTGGGTACATTGAGAATCTTGAGAATTTGGGATTTGCTCTTCAGAAAGAGTTGGCTATCGATGTAGTCTTGCAATCGTTGCCTGAAAGCTATAGTCAGTTTGTCATGAACTATAACATGAACGACCTTGAACTGGGATTTGGAATTTATGAATTTGGAGCGCTGTAGCCAAAGATATGACGTTGCAACATTGGCTAAGTTACTGTTTATTTCGTCAGAATTTTGTAACCAACTTCAGAAATCCATAACGTTGTCCATAGGTGGGCTATTGATATAAAACAAAATTCCTTGGTCTGATCTGAGTCTGTACTTGATAATGGAGCAAATAAAATGTAGGTACCTGGCTATAATGATACAGTTTATTTGTTTAAGTTACAGGTGCAGTGGCTGGTCACTAGAACTTAACAAGATTGCTTAATGTGTGGTAGCCAAGATTAAGACTTGTGCTAGTGTTTTCCTTCTTTGCTGCCACGATGTGCACGAAATGTTAATACGTATATTATGGTTGGACCAATATGCATGTATTTATATAGTGCCCAAGAGGGCCACTTGGGTATGTACACTAAGGGTAGTATTCTGATGGCCTACAGAACATTACCAATCCTGGGAGTCTAAACGCACAATTTTGGCACCATAATTGGACAACCCCGGAGTGGGTAATAGTACCTCTTATTTTCTTTGCTCCATTATCAATTATATACTTAAAGCAAACCAAGGAAGTTTGTTTTACATCAATTACCCATCTATGGACCATGTTATGAATTTTTTAAGTTCATTACAAAATTCTGACCAAATGAACAGTAACTTAGCCAAATTTGCAATGTCATATCTTTGGCTACAATGCTCCAAATTCAGAAATTATAAATTGTACTTCAAGCCCTAGATGTTCTCTAGATGTGGTCAAAATTTCATACAAATATCCCTTCTATACAGTGAAATATAGAACTTTAAGTCCAGAGTCAAAATTCTGGTCACTTCATGACCATTTTGCCCATACAAAATTTCATAAGTGTGCAAACACTTCATTCACAGCGGGAGAACCCACCAAAGCTATGCCATATATGTCCATTACACATAGGAATAATATTCCCTTTCTTTTAACAACTTTATGTGGCCAAAACAGAATTTACAAGTAAGCAGCCCATCATTCACACTTAGCCAGCATTGCACCACATCACATACATAGCCAAAATGTTACTCAAATGTTCAAATACTTGTCCCATTTTACATGCAATACATGTACATGCATACATACACTACATAATGGTCTTAACTCAGCTAAACACGCACCCTAAATTAATAGAGTGCCTTGGACACAAAGGACTCCAGAACAGGATGCTGGATAGCTGCTGCACAACACAATAAGTACCACCATTGAAAATACCAAATGTGCTCCTAAAATCACCAAACTTTCCAGATCAAGACTACACATATCGAAGTTCATGTACTTGAAACTTCAGATCAAAACCCAAACCACAAAGGTTAGTGTGAAGGTGATCTTTCTGCTGGACCTGAAATGACAGAATTGAGGGGTGTAAGTTTCATTGAGAAACTTAGTAAGGGCAGCCTTGGTTTCTTAAGGTAATCTGATCCTCATTAAAACCTGCATCCAAAGACACTAAAAATAAAAAACCACATTGCATATATAAAAGATATAGCAACCAAATACAGCAGCCATTCACAACTAACAAACACATAAAATGCAGCAGTAACAATAACCATAGATTAGTCCATAAAACATGTAATAAACTTAAATAAATCATATGGAAGCCCTCCTCAACCTAATGCTTGGTCTTAGGAGGATTTTAACAGTACTTAGTACTAATTATGGGCTCTAGAAACCCTCATTTCACTGCCATCTTTGTGCATTTCACACTAGGTCACAAAACCTTCAATAAGTGCACTCCCCTCACTAAGCTTGGTTCATCAAGCTCATGGCTCTCTTCCAAGCTTAGCCCTAGCTCCATGGTTGCTTGAAAATATAGAAAAAAACCCACGAGAGCAAGAGAACCATTACCTTGATGGGTTTGCTACAATTGGAGCTTGATCCTAGGTGCACTCAAGTCTTAGCACCAAATAGGTTCCAATTGCCCTTTCTTGCTTTCATTTTCAATCAATTGCAAGTTTGAAGGTATGGTGGGTATGGAAGAAGTGTAGCTGTGTTTTTGGCCTGGAGGAGGATGAAAATGAGAGAGGGATAAGTGATTTGGCCACTTAAATGCCCTTAAATCAGCTTAAGAGTACAAAACACACTTAAACAAGCTTAACCTTGCTTTATGTCATTTTCCTTCTCACTAATTATGGCTTTTTTGTCTTAAACCCATTGGCACACATGTGCCCAACATTTTTTACTATTTATCAAGTCTTGGCTGCCTCCCCCATGGAGGGATAACCCTACAAGTCCACCCTTTGGCTTAATTCGAAAGATTGAACACCTTAAGGTTTACACTAAGACATTTAGGTCCTTAATGCCTTTAGTGTTTCCTTTGTCCAAACTTGTCTTCCATGAGCAATTTGGTCCTCCAATAGCACTTTCATACCATTCATGCCCTTCCTATAACTTTCCAAGTCTTTTTCTTAAGAGTTTTGCAATTAAGTATCCGAATTTCCAAAACCTTACAAAAAAGTCCATAGGTTGCTTGACAAACAAGCAATCGTTAAGGCTTTTCTTGGGGGCCAAGTTACTAACTTGGAGCACTTTTAAGGAGGTCTTGATCTTGCCTTTTACCCCCGACACTTCAATCACTATTGTGAGAACTACAAAATATAATGGTTTTTAGCCATTATGACACATTTGTAATTCTCCCATTTTTGTGTCGTGGTAACAACCGAAGTCTAAGCGTCACCAGTCCGAAGCTAATAGTCACCAAACTCAGTATAAATCCAAGGAAGGAGGCAAACCTCCAAAATCCAGGGGAAGAAAGCCTGCAATATTCACCCCTTTGAACACTTTAAGGATGAATATCCTCATGGCCTTAGAAAGGTAGGGAACTTCAATTAAACGTCCGAAGGCCATGATCATGGATAATAGGAAGAACCTGAAGAAGCACTACCAATTTCACCGACACCACGAGCATGATACTGAGGATTGCTTCCAATTGATAAAGTACATTCAGTCCTCAATCAAACAAGGTCGACTTCAGTGCTACGTACAGATGTTGTTGCCTAGGGCCCGCGGAAAACCAAAAGATGAGATAAATGAGAAGATGACGAGTACGAGTCTGACAGGTGCCAAACTAATTCAAACCTCTAAAAGCACCCCCCACCTTTGGCTGGGGTTATCCAAACCAAAACTACTAGACAACCCTCAGCTGAAAGAAAGAGAAAGGTGAGGGAGATTGCATTGATGGAGTTCAACAACCTGACGAACAAGCTGAACCAAAGTTATGGGTCAGTTGTGAAGTTCGTACATGATGATCCTCTCCAAATCATGGCAAGGATTGGAAACTGGGATGTAAAGAGGGTGCTTAATGATGATGGTTCAAATGCCGACGTCCTGTTCTCCTACCTATTGCCGAACTTGGATACTTGCAAGGGTGATCTTAAACCTGTGACCTCACCTACCTTTGACATTGGTCCCTTGGAAGTTTCAGTGCTCGAATGGATTGATCTACTGCTGATGCTAAGGGGTACCTCGGTCAAGACCAATGAAGAACTCTTTGTTCCCATTATGACAAGGTTCATTATCATAGATGTCCTATTTTCACACAATGCCAACCTCAAAAGACAGACGCAGGGTAACCTTCACCTTCGACCAGTTGTGAAATACCTGACTGTAACATTTGAGGTGAAGAAGGGTGATGTATAAATACTCATTGATCAAGCCAAAGTTAGGAAATTGTTTATCAAAGCAAGGCAAAATCAGGCCAAAGTGCACATACAGACTTTGGGAGATAAGAGCATGATTGGCAAAGATGCAATAGAAAGGGAAATAAGTGATCTTGAAAAAATAAAAACAAAGGATGTGGAACTTGTCCCTGGCCGAGGTACCCAAGTGAGGAAAAAATTGGCTGAAGGTGACAAGGAAAACATTCTATCCCTTCTATTAATGAACAAAGATCTATTTGTTTACTCTCCAAAGGATATGCCTAGAATAGACCCGGGTATAATTCAACACAGCCTCGAAGTATGCCTTGAGGCGATGCCCATTCGAAAAAAAAAGCATAGCCTTTCGGCACATAAGAACAATTTCATTAAAACCAAAGTCCAATGATTAATAGAAGTAGGCATAATAGGGGAAGTCAAGTACCCTGACTAGCTTAGCAATGTTGTTGTAGCCACAAATGAAGGAAGCAATAAATTCCGAATGTGCAATGACTTTTGAAACATAAATGATGCCTATCCAAAGGACTTGTATCCTCTGCCATCAATAGACCAATTAGTAGACTCCATCGTTGAATATGGTCTACTTAGCTACTTCAATGCTTTTACTAGATACCACTAGATTTGGATGGATCCCGAAGATGAGGAAAAATGGCCTTCATTACTGAAGGCGGACCTACTGTTATGTCATAATGCCTTTTGACCTTAAAAATGTAGGAGCCACATATTGAAGGCTGATGAATAAGGTGTTCAGTTCTCAAATTGGAAGAAATATGGAAGTGTAGATCTACAATAAGATAGTTAAGAGTAAAATACCTAGTAATCATATCATAGACTTAGGGAAAACATTGCACCAACTTCAAAATTTCTAAATTCATCTTAACCTTGAAAGGTGTGTGTTTGGGGTAACTGTTAGCAAACTCCTCAGGTTTACGGTATCTAAAAGAGGTATCGATGGCAATCTGGAGAAGGTTAAGGCCTTACTGAGATTCCAAACTCCCACAACTACCAACGACGTCCAGAGGCTTACAGGGTGAATCGGTGCCCACCAATCATTAAAGTGCTCACCAAAGCAGCAAAAAGTGAAGGCAACCTCAGAGCCGAAGTACACCCTTGGAATGAGGAATGCTGGAAGGCATGGGACAAACTTAAAAGTTACTTGACCCATTTGTCGGCACTGTGGCAACCAAAGGAGGCAGAACATCTCATCCTTTACCTTACAATCACCTAGAAAGCAGTGAGTTTGGTACTAGTAAGGGAATAGGAGGGAGGAAAATAGTGGCCGGTATATTAGCTCAGCAAATCCTTGCATGGTGCCAAAGTCAGGTACCCCATACTACAAAAGGCCGTCTACGCCATAGTCGTGGCAAGTAGGTTGCTCCAGCCTTATTACCAAGGACACTCTATCATGGTTCAAAGTAACCTTCGTCTTCCGGATGTCATGAAGAATGTGGATCATTCTGGCCATCTGTCAAAGTGTTGTATCGAGCTTGTAGAAAATGACATCACGTACAAAGCAACAAAGACCATAAATGGTCAGGCTTTAGCAGACTTCATCATTGAATTGCCTAAAACCGAGGACACCCCCAAAAACCTCATAAATGAAGAGCCCAAATGGGCACTGTTTGTATATGGCACTTTAGGATCAGAACACCAAGGGCCAGATAATACTCTGAGGTCCTGAAGGGATTGAAGTGGCCAAAGTTATTAAGTTTGAATTCCAAGTCACCAACAACATCTCTGACTATGAAGTAATTTTGGCTAGACTATGACTGGCAAAAAAAGTTGGTGTAAAGAATCTGAAGGCTTACAAGGACTTGCAGTTGGTTGTCTAGCAGGCAACAGTGGAATATGGTGCCAAGGATCCCAGCCTAGCAAAATACCATAACCTAGTCAAAAAATTGATCCAAGAATTTGACAAAGTAAGGATAGAAAATGAACCTTGAAAAGAGAACGTTGAAGCTGATATACTGGCAAAGTCAAAATAGTCCACTGAGGTACTTGACCACCCGAGCATATCCATAATGGCACTCACGACACCAAAAAAGGGGTGGAAAGACTCTATAAAGGAATATCTGGTTAATTCATCCTTAGTTCATCCTTACCCCAAGATCCCAAGGAAGCGGTGAAGGTATGTAGAGGCTCTGGAAGGTACTTCTTGATTGGGGAAGAATTGTATCGGCAAGGGTACACAAACCCACTACAAAGGTGTATCAGTGAAGAGGACATTAAGATAGTCCTAAAAGAGGTCCATGAAGCAGCTTATAGATCTCATATTGGGACTTACGCCCTTGTTGGTGTACTACTTTGACAAGGATATTTTTGGCCTAAAATAAGGAAGGATGCAAGGCAATTCGTAAAAAGAATGTGATAAGTGCCAGCGACATGCACCCACCCAAAGGGCACCCCTAAAAGTAATAACTTTGGCAGACTATCCTTGGCTTTGCACTGTTTAGGGTATTGACCTTATCGGTCCTCTCCCGACGGCTCCTAGAAGGGTGAAGTTTTGCATAGTTGCAGTAGATTATTGTACTAAATGGATTGAGGTAGAGCCCCTTGCAACAATTTCTGTAAAGGAAATCCATAAGTTTGACTAGAAAAGCATCATATGTAGGTTCAGTGTCCCAAGGGTGATAGTAACAGATAACGTTTCCCAATTCATCAACAAAGGATTCCAGGAATTTGCAACCTACCTCAGAGTAAAAATACATTGCACCCCAATTGCCTATCCCTAAAGCAATGGACAAGTTGAGGTGTCCAACAGGACAATAAAAGATGCTCTGAAGAATATTTTGAAAGAAGCCAAGGGAAGATGGCCTAGAGAACTTCCGAGTGTACTATGGAGTTACCAAACAAACCCAAAAAGAGCTATTGGTGAAACACCCTTTTCACTTGTACTCGGCACCGAGGCTCTTATTCCTGTGAAAGTTGTACAACCATCCATTAGAGTACAGTGTTTGATGACGATGGGAACAACCTTAGTTTAAGAATCAAACTAGATATGATTAACGAACATAGGGAGATGGCTGAACTCAAAAGAAAAGCTTTCTAGCAAAAGGTACCTATCGGAACGAACTTGCCTGTTAGGCCTAATGGGATCAAGAAAAGAGGCCTTGTTCTCTGAAAGGCTGAACTAAAATCCCGAAGACAATCTCATGGCATACCTTGAGTGAATTAGGAAGAACCTTATTTGGTCTTGGAAGAAGTTTTGCTATGAGTCTATAACTTGGAAATATCGAAGAAGAAGAGTTGAAGAACACATGGCATTCAGACTCTTTGAAAGAGTTATACACTTAGGAATTTCTAGAAAAATAGCCTTCTTATGGAAGCGTCCCAAAGGAAGTTAACCAAATATGGTGATCACTAATGATGCCTGAAGCATTATAGGTCTTATTAGTGCGAGGCTTCCTGAAAGGGGTTAACCAAGTACAGTCATTTTTTAAAGTGCCAAAGTTTTTCATACATAGCAAGTTTCCCAAAAACATTGCATGAATAATATTCTAAAACACTTAGGAAAATACTCATAACTCTTCGAAAGTGTTAGAATACAAGTTATGGACAAGGATAAGGTTTTTAATTCTTGATAATAC
The DNA here is from genome assembly GCA_000696445.1 of Aquilaria agallochum. NCBI lineage: Eukaryota > Viridiplantae > Streptophyta > Magnoliopsida > Malvales > Thymelaeaceae > Aquilaria > Aquilaria agallochum. The sequence continues at coordinate 43,683 of KK901584.1, forward strand.
TTTTGTCAAGGATAGGTCATGACCGAAAGTGCTGAGCCTTGCAATATCGAAGATGGTAAATTAGCCGAAGATGATGAATCAACGAAAAGCTTTTGCATGCGAACAATGTTAGATGCTGATGGCTGAAATGGCTTTGAAGGTTGTACTAATTGTGGACTTAGCCAAAATTTTGGGGAAAAGGGTTATTCCATTTAAAAGGACACAATACAAAAAAAAAATAGAAAGTCCTAAGGGATATTCTGTCCATCTTCGGGCTCCTCAGCATTAGCATCTTCGGCATCATCGTTATCAACATCTTCTACAGAAGAAGGATGCTCAAAAAGGTTGAGGTATTCCGTCTTTGATCACAGTGAAGATAGTCCTTCTAGGATGTTGAAGGCTCTAAGGAAGTAGATATCAAGGTCTGTGTAATGTGAGAGACTCTGATGGTGAGCAAGGCAAAAACCATTCTGAAAATAGGACTTTGTTGCCCCATTTGCTTTGGCATTCTCAGCCTTCAAATGTTCTACCTTTTTCTTCAGTGCCTCTCTTTCCTTCTTCACCTTTTTCTTCTTTTTCTTCCACTTCTTTAGCTGATAAACCTTAGTAATAAGCTCAGTATTGATTTCCAATGCATTGGTAAAATCAGCTATGGCATCCTCCTTTTCCTTCCGAAGAACCTCACCCGCTGAACTCAACTCTACCAACTTCACCCTGAGGTCGGATATCTTGGAGGAATACTCATTGATGAGCCCCCTGGCTTTTCAACACCTCTTAGCGAAGCTTGCCTAGATCCTCCTTGGTGATCATGTTAAGCTCACCATACTTTAGGCATGAGCTTGCAAACATTTCCTTGGCCTTCGCCAAGTGTTCCTCCAACTAAGTTTAGACGGAGGACTGCTTGGATGCCTAGGCCCGAAGGTAGCCCTTGTATGCTAATAGCTGAAAAGAAAGAAGACTTGATGTAAGTTACAACAACTTAAAGACCTAAAATTTTTTAAGTACTTAAGGACTAAGGGTTACCTGAGCAGCATGCTTGAAAATCTGAGCAACAAGAATCTCCTCATTTGGGCAATCATTCATCAGAGTTTGAAATATGGCATTCATGTAATGCCCCTCACCATTTGAGGGACCATCTTTTGGCAAGACTCTGAAAACAAGTCCATGTCTTTAGTGAAAGTCTAGAAGGGTTCCCTCAGCACTTTATCCTTTGGGATCTTCAAATTCTGTGAAGCCCTCTTCTAACATGGTCTATCATCCACCCTATTTGAGCCTAGTTCTTTGCAAAATTGTGATGAAGCTCCTTTATCACATTGTCTCTTAGCTATTCATCTACAAAATCTAAAAAGCCAAAAAAGCTGAAATTCATAGATGAATGACTAAGAGGCAAACTAGGTAAGACTTCAGCATCTTCCCTGTCAGAATCAATAACACCAAGTACCTTAGCAAGGATCTCATTACTTATCATTCTTCACCTCTCCTCTGCCTCCTCAGCCGAGACCACCCCGAGTGAAGTCCCCAGGGTCTCTACGGCAACATCGGGTCTTAGGGGGGATGGATAAGATCACTGCCTCTAGTGAAGGATCTACACCTTTGGTGGAACGATCCAGATCAACAATCAGGTCTTCTAGGAGAGGAGGGAGAAAGTCCTCATTCATTTTCTTAGTCTTCGAAGCCCCCGAAGACTGCCCGACTGGCCCCTTCTTTATTTTCGGTGCCTTATTTTTCTGCTCCTCTTTCTCGACATTGCCAAGGAATAGACTCTTGTAGAAGGCTGCTGATTTGTTGTCCATCTCCGAAAAATAAAAATATCAGTGTAAGTATTGAAAAATCCCAAAAGACAAAATTGGAAAGAAGCATACTCTTTACAACAACTGAATAGGAAAGAAGCTCATAATATTGCATAAAAAAAATGAAGTGAGGGTCTATCTTGAAGACCCCACACATGCAAAGAAAGGCATTGAAGTAAGAATAGGAGTTCAGTGGTAGTTGGTTTACGGATATGCCATGAAATTGGCAAAAGCCATTCACCATCTTCAGCAGCGGATACTGAAGACCCACTTTTAGTTGTACTCTGAAGACAGTGACCTCATTATGTAGAGCAAGGTTGTTACCCACTCGGGGGTAGTCTAGTTATGGTGCCAAAACTGTGCATTTAGACTCCCAAGATTGGTAATGTTCTGTAGGCCATCAGAACACTGCCCTTAGTGTGCATACCCAAGTGGCCCTCTTGGGCACTATGTAAATACATGCATATTGGTCCAACCATCACACACATATTCACATTTCATGCACACCATGGCAGCAAAGAATGAAAACACGGCACAAGTCTTAGTTTTGGCTTCCACACATTAGGCAATCTTGTAAAGTTCTAGTGACCAGCCATTGCACCTGTAACTTCCACTAATAAACTGTATCATTCTAGCCACATACCACACTTTTTTCATTGCTCCAATATAAATTAGAGACTTAGAGAAAACCAAGGAATTTTGTTTTACATCAATAGCCCACCTATGGACCAAGTTATGGATTTTTGAAGTTGGTTACAAAATTCTGACCAAATGAACAGTAACTTTTC
>KK901585.1:0-30530 GCA_000696445.1 Aquilaria agallochum
GAAAATTTTTGAACACCCGGTTTACCCTGTTTCACTTGGATCCTGGAGGGTTTCGGTTAAATTCCACTGCGCTGTTTGGCTCCCGAAACCCAACAGCTCTTACAGTCGTAAAGATCTTGAGAAGCACTATAAAAGTATGCTCAAACGCTTCTATCTACTCTGTATCGGATATGAAGCTGACAACAACTTGAAGCAATCATACTTAAATTCTGTGCCAGAAACAATTGGCCAGGAAGCTCTCCGAATCATACAGCAAAGTGGACAAGCCCTTAAAGACTATTCTTTTGGAAAGCTCCACCAAGTGCTTATGATTTCTCTCAGGAAGCTGTGCAACACTCATTCCTTCTTCAAGGATTTCAACCAGTCCCAAGGTCTGTTTGATAAAGCCTGCCAGCAACTAGAGTTAACTATCAAGTGCAAAGACAAAGGCACTTGCAACTGCAACACCCCTCGAAAGAAAAATCATAGACGAAGAGTCTATTCTCCTGATCGCCCCCGACGATTCAGACGAAAGAAGAAAAGATTCTTCCGATACAAAAAGAACAGCGGCAAATTTAAAAGATGTTTTATCTGCCGCCAACCAGGACACTTTGCCAAAGACTGTCCTAAGAAGACCAACACGTCAAAGAAGAAAATGGCACACACTATCTCCCAAGTCACTGGTGCTGATCTCTCCAATGATGACATGGAGTCCATTTTCTCAGAAACCGAAGATGAGGCATCTGGCCTCTTTGCTATTGAAGCATACTCGTCAGAATCTGATTCTGAACCAGAGCAAGCTTCAATCTACACAATGCAGATCTCACCAATGCAGTCCTCCCTCTTTGCTGCCCATATAATTCCACAAGCCAAGATCAACATTCTCCTGGATAAGTATGCAAAGCCAATCCCGGTGATTGCTTTATTTGATACTGGTGCCACAAATACCATTATCAATCCATCCCTTCTTCCAGAAAGAATGTGGTGACCCTGCAATGAAAGATTCAGAGCTACAAATGGTGCTTTCTATGTCACCCACATAAGTAAGCCAATTCGGATCAAGTTCTCTGCTACAAAGTACGTAGTTACTACTGTGTTTGGTTATAACCATGGCAGAGACATGATCCTTGGTTTCGACATCATCAAGAAGCTATCAGTTCAAAGGTGGACTGATAAAGGTCTGCAACTACACAAGTTTTTCCTTCCTTGGACATCCACTCCAAGACTTTATTCAACAGAAGGAGAAGCTCTCTCAGCAAGTCAGATCCAATCTGAAAGTGATCCAGTATATGGTACAATCATGCAAGCCATCATCCAACAATCTTGTGCTGAATCACATGCTGAGTTCGAACTAAAGCATCCTCTTCCCTTTTGGAAGAATCCTAAGTTCTTCATCGAAATTCCATTCAAGAAGAATGAGGATGTCAACCCAACAAAGGCTACCCATTCGGGAATGAGCCCAGAGGAGAAAAGAATGGCGATCCAAGAGTTACAAGAGCTCAAGGCCCAAAACCTCATTGAGCCCACAACCTCTTCGTGGGCTTGCCAGGCCTTTAACGTCAACAAACACTCAGAGCAAAAAAGAAAGAAGCCCAGGCTTGTTATTGACTACAAGCCCTTGAATGAGTTTGTTGCTGATGTCAAGTTTTCGTTACCACGGAAAAATACTCTCTTTGCCAATCTGACAAATGCCAAGGTCTTCTCAAAGTTTGATCTCAAATCAGGCTTCTGGCAATTGTCAATCTCTCCTCCAGACAAATACAAAACTGCCTTCTGTATCCCAGACCACCATTACCAATGGACGGTGCTTCCTTTTGGTCTGAAGACGGCACCCTNATTGTTCCAGAAGGCTATGATCCAGATCTTCGAGCCTATACTGCAGTCGGCCCTTGTTTATATTGACGATATTTTATTGTTTTCCCCTTGTACAGGTACCCATTTGAAGTTATTAGCTCAGTTTGCTCAGATAGTCAAAGAAAATGGAGTAATGCTCTCCCAGAGCAAGATGGTCCTTGGTCAAACTTCCATTGAATTCCTTGGAGTCCAGATCAAAGATAGCAAGTACCATCCACAGCCGCACATTGCTACCAAAATCATGAACTTCCCAGATGATAATTTCACGAGACGACAAGTCCAGCAAATTCTCAGTCTTGTCAACTACATCCGCGAGTTCATCCCAAAGCTGTCATCCATTCTCCATCCTTTACACGTGTACCTCAGAAAGGATTCACCGCCCTGGTCCAACCTTCACCACCGAGCTATCCTTAAGCTTAAAGAAGTGGTTCAGAATCTGCCACCACTCAAGATTCCCGACAAAGGAAAAAGGATACTCCAGACAGACCCCTCAGACGAGTATTGGGGAGCGGTCCTCCTTGAAGAATCCAATGGTGTTCGACACGTATGCTGCTACAACAGTGGAGAATTCAAAGAGTCAGAGAAGCACTACCACTCCACCTACAAAGAAATCTTGGCCGTCAAACGTGGAATTGAAAAGTTTCAGTTCCACCTCATTGGTCATCACTTTCTTGTAGAAATGAACATGTCAGCATTTCCCCGTATGCTGAACTACAGGCAGAAACAACTTCCAAATGCTCTGCTGCTTTGCTGGCAACAATGGTACGTCCTGCTAGTCCAGTAATGTTTTTCTCAAATATGTTTTTACAAAGGTTTTTACATGATCTTCAGAAAAGATTTGTTTGTGTGGGAAAGTCCTGGAGAATGCCTCCTGGAACTCTGGTGCTCGGGGCCTGATGCTTATGGAAAAGTTGGCTAGAGCTTATGAGTTCATTGTGTGTTCTTGGACTATATCACAGTAAATCTTCCCTGTTGATTTCTTAGTTCTACTTTTTCGCAGTTCTACTTATCCTTGGTATATTGGGCTGGAAAGAGAGGCGGGCCGATTGTTTGGAGAGCCAAGTGGGTTCTTAGTTCTTACTGATGTGGGCATTAACACTCTATTAGCTGGCTGGTCAATATCAACCAATTCATTTCCGTTTAAGTCAATTTAATTTAAAATATTTTATTATTTTTTTTATTCTTTACTTAGAATTAATTTTTAAAAATTAATATTATATAGATGTAATAATTTATTGAAATTAAAATTTTTATAATGCTGTTAAATTTTTATTAATTTCTCTTTGAAGTCTAAAAAAAAAAATTTATATAAATCTAATAACATCATAAAAATTTTACTTTTAATGGGTCATTAGATCCATGTAATATTGACTTTCAAATTGAATTGATTTCAAGAAAAAAAAATGTAAAAATAAAAATGAGGTATTTTTGGTTAAATTTAATGTTGTGAAAACCCGCCTGACCGGTTCAGCCATGAACCAATCACCATGCTAGCCTAGTTTGTGTTTGGTTAAGAATCGGCTAAAATCGTTGAACCGAAAAAGAATTATAAATACAAAAGAAGATTAATAAAAAAAAATAGAAGAAGAAGAAGAAGTTGCTTTGGCTGTACTAGACCTTTTTTTTTCATTAATATAAGCACCATTTTGACTGGGGAAAAAAAATGAAAACAACACAAGAGACACAAGAAGGAGAAATAAAAAAAAAAAGATAAAACAAAGAGGAAAGGAGACAAAGAAGAAGAAGATGAAAAAAATAAAGAAAGAAGAAAGAAGACTCGGCTACATTTTTGGTGGAAATGAAAAAGGAGGTTATTTATATTAGGGTTTCTTAGGTAAAATGTAAATGTAGTCTTATTTTATGTATAAAATTTTATTTTAGTCCCATTCTTTTTATTTCTATAATATCACTTAGCACTTATGTAATACAAATGAAAAATCATAAGAAACTGACGGTTTAACCGATTGAAGTATGACCCGGAGGTCCTAACGGTTTAATGTATGACTTAGTTTTAAAAACACTGGTTAAGTTGACTTATAGGAGCATTTTTTTTTTTTGTCAGTGGGGTGGATAGAGGTAATCTACTTTCCCTTCCTTATAGTTTTTAATGGTTTTGAGTATTAAAAGAATACATATGATTAATATAATATAAACATAGAAATGTATCAAAAATTTACTTTATGTTTTCTATCTTAAATTAAGTTTCGCTTTTAGGAGATGACGACCTTAACAGAGGGGAAGGGAAAATCTTATGGTCTCAGTTGACAAGTTCTTATCTACAAAATTAGCAGTTTCTGGCCTTGGTAACTTCATGACATCAGTAATAAAAATTATTTCCCCTTAAACTTTATTTGAATGGTTTTTAACTTTTAAAGTTTGGTTCGGGACTCTATAAAAAATCATTTTTGCCTTCTGCGAGCCGTAAATCATATAATTGAATCATTAAGATCGAATTGAAACATAATTATTTGAGAGATCAAGTGTGAAGAGAGGATGACTTTTGTGGTCATAGAAGGAAATGTTGTAATTATATAAGACATGATTACATTTTGGATGCAAACTTTGATTGTACGAGAGCCTAAATGTAAAGATAAAAAAGTTTGGGGTTGTCAGGAGTTGTAACTAAAATGCCTATTTTTTTCGGAGAGTGAATGCAATTTTTTTATTATGTGAGGGTTTAGACGTAATAAGGAAAAAAGTTGATCAAAGAAAGAACCCTCTCTCTTTTTTTTTTTTTTTATTTTATTTTATTTTAATTTTATCAAATTGAGTAGCTATAGGCCAAAAAGTCCTAGACTGTTTAGCATAATATTGATTATAAAGTAGTATTAGCAAATAACAATATATAAAAAAAAAAAAACATGCAGCATTATAGTACCTATTTCTTTGAATCATCAGACGACTCATTTGAATAACTGATTATCTTATCATTTTAACGTTTTTGCAACAATCAACATGACAATTAGATTAATGTTAGAGACATATGTTCTTAGCGCCATGATTGATCACTGTCAAAGTGATTATTGATGGGCCGGTTTAATTTGTACCGAATTAAACCTTGAGGAAGCAACTAATTTTGCCTTTCAATTAGGGGTGAGCATGCGTCAATTTTTTTATGGAACCGAACCAAATCGAAATAGGTTCGGTTATAATTTTTTTTTACCCTACTCGAGAATCGAGAACTGAAAAAAATCAAAATCATGGTTTTGGGTTTTTCGGTTCTGGTTTTCGGATTTTTCGGTTCTGGTTTTCAGATTTTTCGGTTTATATCATATACCTATAACAACATTTAAATTCAATCAAATTGTATTCACAACTAGTTTATGAAATATTTAACATAATGTATAACTAAATCTATATTTAAATATACATGTTCTTAATAATATTCAAAAAGTTTCACATGCTGTTACATAATACAACAAGAAGGCAAATGTATCTAGTTATATACGATTTCACAAAATGTCATTGAAAATTCTAGAAGATCACTGATCAGATACTTTATTTTATTTCTTTAACCGTACAAAGAAAATAATATTCAATTTGATACATATTCGCCTGCTATTTAAATCAAACCAACCATCATGTCATTGTAATTTCTTATAATATGAGAGCGTAAACAATTTCTTATCCCTTGTTCCAATTTAGATTCAAGATTAAGAATATTAGTCTTATAGTTTAATATAAAAGACTAAAACACCCTTGTAATTTTTTTTTTCAATACATAAATGTATGGATAATTTAGTAATATCATAACTTCGGTTAGATTTCACTTCGGTTAGAAATCAGAATCAACAAAAAAACCGTCAATTTTCGTATATATGAAACCAACCCATGAATTATAGTTAATTTTTACCCAACCCATTAGAAATTGTTTTGGTTAAATTTCAGTTTTACCAAATTCATGTTAACCTCTACTTTCAATTACAGTCCATGCGCATCCCCCAGTTTCACTGTCTGAAATGGTGGCGTAGTTGTAAACAATCTCAAATTATTTGCAATTTTAATCCTTCTAACTCTCTCCTCACAAACAACCCACATTTAAACGTACCCGGCCCATCAATAAAGTGATAATTATTCATTAGCAATGATCAGTCAAGGCTGACTATCTGTGTCTCATTCAAAATAATTTATTATTTATATATATATATTTTTTTTTATGCTGAAAGAAAAAGAAACATTTATTCACAAGAGCCATGGAGGTTCATACAAGGCATCGAGAAGAATGAGGAAAGCAAAGGGAGATAAGGGATAAGATGCTCATCCCCCTTTTACATTATTTGACAATGTTATCAGAACAAAATTAGAGTTATTCTTTTGTTGAATGTAACATTATTTGGAAGATAATACCCTATATAATTAATAACCATCTGGATAAATTTGTTTTAGAAAATAATTAATTTTTCCCGCACCAGCCAATAAAACAAAAAAATATATAACTTTTTCTTAAAAGGTGATTTAAAAGTACTTTTTAAATTTCTTAAAGTATCAAGTTTCAATAGGTATATAAGTTGAACCAATAATCACTAAGGACTCATTTTTAAAAATCACTAATAAAAAATTTTCCGTTTCCAAAATGTAGTCTGATATGTCCAGACTGTTCTAAATATAAAATATTTTCAAAAGGCTGTCATCAAATGAGTCTGGGTGGTGTAGTTGGTTATCACGCTAGTCTCACACACTAGAGGTCCCCGGTTCGAACCCGGGCTCAGACAACTTATTTTTTAATATATTTTCTCTGGATTTTATCCACTTTTACTGGACCATGTTCGCATCTGTTCTATTCTGTTTATCGGGAGCACGTATTATATTCATCCCGAATACATCTGGATGCTCCTTTTAATAAAACCACAACTTTTCTATGCTGATCGCTTGTCACATGGTCAGGAAAAATCTGAATCGAATCTAAATCCTTGAAAAAGATATATTTTACAAGTGCTTTGGGACATATAGGATATTAGCTAGCTAGAAGATGTTAACTGAAAATTTTAAAACAAACAACCTTTTAAGCCAACCAAATCTGCAACTTTTCACTGAAAATTGTAGCATTTCACTTGTGTGTTCATTTTCAATTATAACAGTTATATTAACAATGACTTGGTATGATAATAACACCAGTCATTAACAAAAAAATTGAGATAGCTAATTAAGAAAATGTTACACCAGTAAAACATTTTATTGATATTGGTATTACATGTTTGTGGGTATCCGGACAGTGATGTTGAAACCCACTCGTTCTGCTGGCATCAGTTCCAGATAGTGTTAAAGAAGGCAACAATATGTGAGGCACATATAATAGGGACTAATTTATTTGATGAACTAAGATAACGTACAATGGAAAATTAACATCTTTTTTCTTTTGAATCCTTAGCAGCGGCAATGGTGATTCTGGGTGGGTTGTAGTTGTAGGCAGCTAGCCTTGCACAAACAATTATTCTCGCTTAATTCCTTTATTCTTTCTTTCTTTCCGTGTCTATTTCAAGGAGGAAGTTCCTGTGGCTTATAAACTGAATAAAATCATGTCTTTCAATGATGTTTGCTCATTTTTTTCCTCCCTGAATTGCCTGCAACTGTACCTATATAAGCAAAAAACATGGTAACTGGTCTTTTTCTTGAATATGTAATTTGAAGCAATGGAGGTAATTTTCTGATCTTATCAAGAGTCAACTCAGATGGAATTTTAGTCTTTGACTATGGTCTATGTCATCTTTCTTTTTTTTTTTTGTTCTAAAGAGTACATTAGAAAAGTTAAGGGGGAAGAAAGTGACTGTTATGCCTTCTTTTTATATATCTTGTGTAAGTTGATGAAAACAAAGTGGAGAGTATACACACATATATGTCCATTGAAAATGAGGTATTTATATTTAAAGGTGGTGGCATTGGCATTGTAGTAGTTGTAGCAGATTTAATATAAAATTTGTATTTACAAGAGTTTTGTCACAGGCAGCAACAAGGTTGGAATTTTTCTCCCTATCAATACTTGCAGTTATACTGAAAAAGGTATTCTCACAGTTGGCTATAGTAGCCTCAATATAGGTAGGTTTTTCTTGGATAATGTCAAAAGGATTGACGGTGGTGGCACCTTTAGCATGAATATGATCCGGGATATAATCCTTTAAATTGTTGAAGATATTGATTTCAAACAATCACGAACTACAAAAATACAAACTCAAAGCTTACAACACTGTCGTTAAGAATTATAGTTCACGACTCTAAAAAATATACAAAAGAACAGGTATATGAAAATCTTCTAAAATACAGTGGGAGCTGGATCGCGTGCATTTGCGATTGGGATACTAAAAAAATTAGTGTAAGTGCAGAAAGAGCAAAGAAAGCAGAGAGATTATAGGGAGGAAGAAAGGGCTCGAGCTTTGGACGACTTCCACTTTACAGCAGCTGAAACGGGCCCTAGAGCTGGTGCCACTAGCGGCCCATATTCCATGGCAAAGCCCAACTGCAAGCAAAGCACGTGAATGAGGTGAAAGCGTCCCGAATCCCTCTGTTTTCTCATTGGGCTAAAACCACAAACAAACCACCTTAGTTTTCATTTTGAACTAAAATGGCCATCATTGTCTTTTTTCAGATAAAACATATCACTTACATTTCTAAATGTGACAAATTTGCCACTTTTTATTAAATCGAGGAAATATTTCAGTATGAAATGAGTATATTATATAGAAAAATTATTTCATAATAATATTATAAGTGATATTTTATATTTTTTACAAATTGGGGAAAAATTAGGAATTTGTGGCTTATTATATGCATTAGAATTTGGGTAGAAATTGAGCAACGGTATAAAAGTTAGCATGCATAAATGAAAGAAATAAATTTTATTACTATTTCATTTATATCACATATTAAAAACTACAATTTAGCGCTAATTTGATCACTAAATTTAACAAATTGCTCAATTACATTTAAGCTAAAAACTGTTAGTGGTCAATTTGGACAAACCACAAACAGTGATGGTCATTTGTGATTCGGCCATTCTCATTTCTCCTTTCTGAGACGCGCCAAGTTCAGTACCGGAGCGGTCAGTCCTCCCCCTTTCTGTCCCGTCTTGTTCTCCGAATTTGCTTCACTTTTACTTCTTTACATTGCCAAGGAGCAGCAGATTCTAGGGCTCAAATCTCCTTCCAATTCGTTCCCTCTTCATCGTTGATTCGGTCTCCTCCAATGGACGAATCCTTCTCCAATCTACCCACCAGTCACCTCCTCGGCTCTGTTCCGGTAACCACTTCACTCTTTTCTTGATGATTCTTTTCGCTAATTCATTGAGATTGATTACGTTGATCGCCCGAGTCGTGATTTCATTACCAAAATTTTCTTTTTCATCTTTTGCTGGACTAGCTGCTGATTTAGCTGAAATTAGGGGATTTACTTTTAATTCTTGGGTTCTAGGACGATTATGGTTTTCTTTAAGATGCAAACTTCTTGTTTGTAATTTTGGGAGATGGGTTTATGTTGCGGAAAAGCATTTCGCACTTGATCAAGTTAATTCTGTAAACTGCACCTGTAATTCAGTAATTGCTGTTGCTTGCCATCAGTTTTTTTTTTTTTTTGTGGTTTCTTTTTTGTATTGTAGGCTGTTGTTACAGAAGAAAACAAGGCCGCAAACTATGAGGGTATGTTGTTTCATCTTTGAATGTTCTAGTAAAGAAACTTTCTCCGTGTCTCCTGACATATGTCAGTGTTATTTATTTATTTAACTTTCGTGTCCCAGTTGACACTGTTCCTGAATCCAGTATGCAAACATTTCCCCCAGCTAATGGAGGAGGCGCTGGAAGGGGTTATCAAACTATTGGAGGCCCCACTGGTATGATTTTCTTTTCTTAGAACGTGATTGTTTGTTTCCTTCCTGTGGTACCCAGTTGTGTATATGAAGTTTTATGTACTTCTTTGGATGTTTTAGTAAGCAAACATCCTTCTTGCGTAAACTGTTGCAACTTAGTGCTATAGAAATGAATGAGTAATTCAATTTTACATGTGTGGAAATCCTAGGATCTTTTTAATTAGAGCTTCTTTCTACTGCTTCATATTTCTTTTTTTAACTTCGCCTTAGTGACATGACAAACCCTATACTTAAGAGTCTTGATATTGGGATCCTTTTGGATACTTTTCTGGATGCTTAGTCGAATGCAGTAGTGGATACACAATAAGAAAAGACAAATAAACTACAAGCATAATGTCTGATGCAATCTTCAATCTATCCTAACAAGTGGAACTTGTTCAACTGTTCTCATTACTTGAGAGCAAAACTTACTTTAAACTTCCTTGGCTCATCAAGTCCCATCTTCTGCATCATTTTGTTGGGCTATTGATTTAACAAGGTTTTCTTTTACTTTGAAATATTTGATTAGTTAGGGTTCATGGATGTCACAACTTGTGTTATCTAAGTCATATAAGTGGATCTGAAGATTCTGAAGTCTTAACCTACTTGATTTTCCCGGGTGGAGTAACTACAGGGATCAACATGTGCTATAATCATCACTGTAATTGTCTTCATCTAATATCATTACCGCAACCAATGTGGGTTGATGAATTGGTATTCATGCTGTCAATCAAGTTTTGAAGTCATATTGACATCATAAATTCATGTTCAAAACGAATGGGCAATTTTTTTTCTTTTCCTGTATTTTTTGAGCAAGATTCCTTCCCTTATAAAAACCCTCTCGGGAAGGAATAATGAGATGAAATTTGAATGCTGAAACCATCCTTTTTCATTTTCACTTGCATTGAAAAGTTTCTTATAGCAGTGATCAATAAAGATATCAGTGGTGGCTGTAGTTCTGTTCCATCTTGAGTTTGGTATCATGAAAAGGACATTTAGAACATGGCAGTGCATCACATTTGTTCTTTCATAATAAAATCTAGGTAAAAGTTTTAAAAGTTCTTTTAGACTCCTAGAAAGGCCATAAAAAATGTCTCTGAGGGTGTTGCTGATATTTCATAAAATGTTACAAATTACTTAAGCAATTAGCATATGTTTTTCTCCTGTTTTGGTCTTGCTATGGGTCTCTTAGCTTAAGTCTTTCACCTTAAGCCGGGGGACTAATGCATTTAATCATTAAGCGAAGGAAAGAGCGCTAGCTTATTTTCATTCCAAAAAAATATACTAGTATTAAACTTCCTAATACTTGAATGTTTGACATATCAGTTCAATTAAACCAACTGATTTTCAATTTTATTTATCTCATTATGGTAAAGTGAGTCTAGTTTACTTGCTTGGGTTGTATTATATCTGTTGCTGATGCTTAGCAATTTAACCTGACTTGTGTTCAGTTGTATTTTTCTCATTATGATAGCATTTCATTTCTAAGTACAGTAGGGGAATATTGAGCATCTAGGTAGTAAGCCAGTGTATGTGCGAGGGATTGTTTAGGGTTAGTTGTGTGTATGGCTAGGTTTGATATTAGTGTTAATGATTAGCATTAGAGTTTTTAAAAAGTTATCTAGCGGTAGCTTTTAGCTTTTAATTTCTAGCTTCAGCGGTTTCATCTCTACCGTTGATAATTATCCAAAACTCTAATGCTAATCGTAAAAGTTGTTCCCAAACATGGCCTATATTGGTTCTATGAATAACCAGCAGGACTGCTGTCTGTGAAAAATTTTATTAATGCAGATGTATCAGTTCATATATTCTTCCTGAAAGCTTGTTTTTCCCTGATATATTCTCTGCTGTCTGAATATAATACCTTCAGTTGCCTGTTAGGATAGGCTTATAGTTCTATTGAAACTGTGGCATGCTCAAAAAAAGGAAGAAGTAAAGAAAGGGGTACAAGGTTCAGTATTATTCTACCTAATTAGAAGATAACTATGTTTGGACATGTTTGTGGCTATTTAAGATGGTAATTAGATTTAAATAGTGCATTCCATATTACAATGCCTTTATTTCACTATTGTGTTATGTTTGCTATTGACAGTCATTCTGTCTAATATTGTGCAGAAAATTTTGAGCAACAACCAGCAAACAATTGGAGAGGAGCGTTTAGTATCTCATCTTACACACAATTCTTTAATGTGGATACAGATGTTGTCCTTAACAGATTATTAAGTTCTTTCTATCCCATGGGAGCAGATTTCTTCAACAAGATTGATGCTAACCCCGATCTGTGAGTGATACACTTTTAATACTTTAGGAGCTTTGCGTAGAAATATAGGCATTTTCTTTTGTTAAGGAATGTTTACTTTCTTTAAATGGCGCAGCCATTGATATCTGAAATGAAACTTATTTGAGTATTAATGGAGAAAGATGTACACAGAATTGCATGGTTAACAATCATCATCATGCTTGCAGTTTAATCCCATATAGTATTGGTTGGTGGCATGATGTCAATTGCCTATTATGCCCATATCGACTCTATCAAATAAAATGAGCAAATTAGAAACATTATCCAGTTAGTTGTATGGACTCAAAGCACTGGAAAGAAAAGTCATGACAAGAAACGATGCTTCTAATATTGATGGTTTGGAAGTTAAATGTTGTGGTTTCATGCCTGTCTGACAAAGATGTGCTTCAATTAGAGAATATCTTACAAGTCATTCATTCAGCTGCCTCTCCTGGCTAATATAGTAATCACATTGATGACGTGCTGCTGTTCGTGCTAATACATGCAAGGATTAGTATTCTTCTGGTGTTTCGCCCTTTTCTCTGTGTGTAATTTAAGTAAAGCAGGGACTTGTTAGTAGTTTTGTTTAGGGATCCCAAACTTATATTGTAAGTTTCAAATCTGTACCCTAATAAATTTATTAACAAAATGGTTTGATAATAAAAAAAATGTTGAAGTCGCCCAAGTGTGGCAGAAATCATTTGGCTCGCAGTCTTACATTGTGTACTGTTGCTGATTTTAGGTATGGCCTTGTTTGGATCTCAACTACACTAGTTTTTGTTCTTGCTTCTATTGGAAATTGTGCGACATACCTCATGCAAAAGCACAATGACAGCAGCACTTCTTGGAGCTTTGATGTGAGCTATGTAAATGTTGCAGCATGTGCAATATATGGTTATGCTATCCTGGTTCCACTGGCGTTCTACTTCTTGCTTCAGTATCTGGGTTCAACTGTTAGTCTTATAAGATTTTGGTGCTTGTGGGGTTATTCTCTTGCAGTTTTCGTTATGACTGCAGTAAGTTTCTGCCTCCCTTCCTCAAGCTAATTATATATTCCAAAATATTTCCCTTTTCGCTATCTATCATCCAACGAAAAAGGAAAAGGAAAGAAACCGTCCAGATCCATTGAACAGGACAATTGTTCATACCATGTTGGGTTATCTTACCTATCAGTATTCCTTGTTTTGCTTTCTGTAGTACCTGTAAGTAGCCTTAAAAGGTTGATGGTTAATGGGTGTATTTTTGTGCTTTGCCGTAACTTTACTCGAAATCTGAAGCAGTAGTCATCATGATTACCATTATTTACAATCACTTAATCGTAGGGATTGAATTGTTTGCAGTTTTTGCTGCTCATTCCAGTGGAGTTGCTTAGATGGATCATTATACTCCTTGCCGGTGGTGCGTCATCTTGCTTCATCGCCTTGAATCTCAGGTCGTATGTAGAGAGCAATGATGTGACAATAGTGATTGTTGCTGCTTTCTGCCTGCAAATGGCTCTTTCAATATTCATCAAAGCCTGGTTCTTCCCGTGATCGTAAAATTCTGTGGTGCGCCCATGTAATCCAAAACCTGATGCATCTAATACACTGTTATTAAATGCCCTGGCCGATTAGTTAGAATGGAGTGGTGTTCTGGAGAATGGAGTTTTTGTTTGTTTTTGTTAATACCTGGTGAACTGCTAGCTAGCATTCTGACGGATGAATATGAAAAAGTGATAGTGGGTTGTGGAAGTTCTAAACTAATGTTTGCTGGCCTGCAACTTTTGGGAGACAAGCGCCAGCAGCAGAGGCAGAATCAAAAATACTCTAGTTGTGAATTTTGGATCTCAATTATTTGTTGCAGTTAGATTGTGTAAATACGTGACTTTGGTAATCTTTTAACTTGAAGAATATGTGTGTGTGTGTGCGCGCACGTGCCCACAATCTACATGTATGCGGATTGATTATTGTTTAAATTCCAGCAGTGGATTTTATGAGTTGAGTTGGTCACATGTTCAGTGGTGGATTTCAGTTCAGGCAGCATGCAGCTTAATGAAACAAACACTTACAAGTGTTGTGGAAAAAGACATTTCCTCTGTCGTTACATGTTGTGTGAATGGAGGAGGTTATTAGTAAGTATTTTATTTGTGATCATCATGAACCGACTGTTGCCTTGCCTGCCTCATGTCAACTTCGTTGGTCTCGACGCCGCTTCTTGCATAATAAAACAAAACTACGAGACGCTCCAACCAAAAGCAATCAGAGGGATGAATATAAAAATCCTGGTGCACGTTGATTTTCATATTTCTTTACCAAATCAATATCTTGCCACCTGGTTTCTTTCAACACTTGATTCTTAAACAAATCCTTGAATATAAGCTGTATAAATTTTTTATTAGGTAGAGAGTATACCTGACCTCTCCAGTCCAGTAATGTGTAATTCTATATGTCACATATAACGTATAATTTTGTTATTCTATATTAAATTCAATTTTGTTACTCTACTTCCTTAAAACGCCCTCCTACAAAAAAATTTAAAAAAACAAAATCTAGGCAAGAGCTCTTTCTTTCCACCCTCCTTGCAAATTGCAATTGAGGCCGGGTTTTGGTCAAACGTAGCCAAGTCAAGAACTATCGGACCCATACAACCAACCAAAGCCCTCAAACTCTTATAATCCGTGCCAATAATTGTCAAGGGCAATTTCTTGACTTAGGGGTGAGCAACTATTCAGTTGTAACCTAAAAAGGTGAATAATTAATATTTTTCAGTTATCAATGAGATTGATAATCGGTTTTCGGATATAAACTGAATAACTGATTTTTTTAAAAAAAAAATTTCCATTAGGTACTTCAAAAAATTGATGAGCTAAATAACTTAAAATACACAGCTATAATATTGGATCCTTTTATATAGTGGGCCTTGATTGGAAAAGGAGATGGGGAAAAGAATAGAAGCAGATAAAATAACAGTAATTTCAATTGATTTTAACATGTGTGCAAGTAAATATGTGCACATGGCGCGTCGCACCACACCCACATTAAGACATGTACGCCAAAGTGTTAAAGCACCATGTCCCCCGGAAGTCCACGTTCCCTCGATCTAGTGAAGGGACAACGACTTGCGAGGTTCATCAACGACATTTAAAAGATGTAACTTTGTTGATAATGGCAATCATTTCATCTATTGTTATCGTGATTTGTAAAATAATAATAATAATAATAATTGCGCTAGTTAAAAACGAGTTTGATAATTAGCTGCACCACTCATGACCGCCAACGTAATGAACTTTTATTGGACCAGCGCATATATGATAAAACGTGAAACATAATTTCTTCTTTAATTTAATGACTTCTCAAATGCACATTGGCATATTTGGGGAAGTCACAAGAGTTTACTTTAGTACGTGACTTTAGTTACATGATTAGACAAATATAATAAGACTCTGTTTTCACAGTTTTAGCCTAATAATTAAAATATTAAAAACATTATATAAGAAAGTTTAAGATTTAAATCTGTAAGCCTATTCATCCCATTTTCTAAAAATGTCACAGAAAACAAACTTTAATATGTACCATAAAGCTATCGCCTAGCTACCCAAATGCATGAATCTATCGCTGAGGTCCCTTTACCAAGTGTAGGAGAATGAAATGAGAGTGTAGTGCTGCTGCCAGTGCCAGCGCGACGCCGGCAATCCTATCGAGTGATATTACGACAAAACGATTTTGGTAATGGTTGTACAGGGTCACTAACACCATTAGTTTTCTCTTCATTTTCCAACCCAAAATCGATCGTATCAAGACTTTTGACTTCATTTTCCACCGTAATTTTTTTACCTTGATAGCGATGCTTCGGACACCTTGCCATGGCATGTAGGAATTTTCATCAATGCCAGACAAATGCAAAGCAAACGAGTACCGCACGCAATCAACACATATTTAAGTTCCTTTTTTAACATACTAAGAATATTCTATATATATAAAAATACAAACTTGTCTTTTTTTGAAAAAATAAGTTATTATGTTGATTTATATATTATTTGCTGAATGTTTATATAACAATTGAGTTCACATTTAAAGAAGACCAAACAGTTTTTATTTTTATTTTTTAAAAAAATATGTATTTTTGTTAATTTTTCTGATTTACATGGAAGATTTAACTTAATTTGATTATTCTTCTTTCATTCTGTGTTGCATAAATGAGTAGTCATTTTAATGGTCAGTTTTATATTCCTGTTAGCCTTTATAATTTTATATTATTATTAATTTTTAAGATGCCATTTACCTCACTTTTGATTAGAATGAAACGTCATTTGTAAAAAATATCTTAAAATCACTTATTTAACTTTTTATTTGGAACTGATAATACTATATACATATAATCATCCACGTAAATAACATTTTTCATAATCTAATTAATTTTTTATGAATTTTTTACTCCCTCAACCTAAAAAATTAATAAAAATTCAATTACACTATGAAGAATGTTACTTAGAGGATTATTATAGCTAAATGTTTAGATGCCACTGATTCCAGGCGAAAAAACCATAAAAGTAGTTTAAATTAATCCAACTTAAATTAAATTAAATTAAATTGACCTGTAAATTTATTTACATGAAATTTTATATTGTATGCTCGATTAAATTACTTTCATCCTTGTCTCCCTAATAAGCTTTGTAGTAGAAAACATATTCCAGGCTCTAGGCTCTAGGCTCAAGTTTGGGTGGCGCTACACCCCCCGTATACCAGACAATTTAAAAATGGTCAAATTACAGCTTGAGACCTCTATATTTCAAACGACAGACATTTCACATTAAGTTTTGCGATAGTATATTCTCATACATGGTATTTGTGATTATTTCTATAAAAAAAAATGAAAATTACTTTCAATTGTTTTTCATACCTTATACGTGTGTGAAAGTAGATAGTATCTATAAGTTCGCGCACCATATTTGACATTTAAAGTTAATCAAAGAGAAAAGAGTTTTGCACAACACACATTTGGATTTTCGATATTGTCTTCGTTATCTACTTTGATTTATTATTTTAAAAGGAAAAAGCGTAAAAGAAAGGTCGTCGAAGTTTAGATTATATGGTAGCTAGTTGGATAATAGTAGAAAATTGCTGTGATCAGAACAAGAGTTTCATTTACATGGACGAATCATCAATTAAAATTTGCCACGTAGCACGTTAAAGTTTTAAATTTTTAAGAAAATCACATGCAAGAGCCAGGGAGAATCTGAACTCTAGCCAGAAAAGTCCAGGCGCGACAAGATAGGGTGATAGACATTAGACCCCAAGCTCACGGATTTATTTAACACAACCGAAAGACGATTTGTTGCGTCCCCCACCTCTCCTATCACCGTTCATCTTCCTGACCCCACCCTTCCCACGTGATCCAGTAGAATTCCAGCAACACCTTAGCATTCTTCCTCGCAATCAAAATCTGCCACGTGATAAGTAAAGCCCCTTTGTCCCTAAAATGCCCTTTTTTTAACGTGGCAAGATGTTGTTCGTCTGAGCGTCTGCCATGCTTGTTTTCGAAAACGCACCTGAATTCGACTCCTGGGGCTGTCAACTATAAAAAGCGCAATAATATCACTCGTCACCAGGCAGCAGCCTCTGAATTCAACAATCCTGATGAAGTGCTGCTGAAACCCTATCAATCGTAATCGACATCCGACGCGGCGACTCACTGAGTCGAGTCCGGAGAAGCGGCGACTCGCTCCGGAATTGGGGAATATGGACGAAATGGATCCCACTCGTGATTTTGTTAAGGACGTCAAGCGTCTCGTCATCAAGGTCTGTCGCCTCTCTTCTGTTGGAATTTTTCGTTTTTGAATCGTTTTTCGTGTTTGCCTTTCTGTGTTTGCTTTCGGCAATGCATGGCCAGGATGTTTGTATGTGGGCAAAATTTGATCCTTTTGATCGTTATTCTCGAATTCTGATTGCTCTCCTCCTTGGCAAAATCTCCTGCATTTTTTTGGAAGCATAAGAGAATGAAGGTGTTTTTAGATTGTAAAGATTCAGAGGGCAATTCTTTAGTCTGATTTTGACTCAGGAAATTACAAGCACTGCTAAAGAAACTGAAAATTTGTGCTTGACGTTAGTCCAAAGTACACAGTTTTAGCAGTCAGCATTGTCCCAGAACACACCAGCCTTTCTTTTTTCTGGAAATCCAAAAAGTAAAAATGTTTATTTTGGGTGCGAATCCTGAAAATCCGTATGTTTTTTTCCATTGATTTTTCCTTGTTTTTTCAGAAGTGAATGGTCCAAGTTTATGCTTTCTGAAACCCGAGTGTTCTTTTGTTTTGTAGTCAATATGTTAGTCCCTTTCTCCTTTTTATGATAAAGCAAATTCTGGACTTCCTTTGAGGAAAAAAAAACAAAATGAAGCTAAAATTATTATGATAAAGTCTGATGAATATGTAGCTCGAGCAAAGAACTAAAGGGAATGGCCCAAGCTTTCTGTTTTTAATGAAAGGTTGCTATTCAGTTTCCTTTCTTGTAGATATTGCATTTCTGAAGTGCGGGTTCCCTGCTTACTTATTCTTGTGGTATGCATATTTATGATGGTGATATATACATTATAGGAAAAAAGTTAATTTCTTTTTTAGTTTATTCTGTTTTGTTTTTCTCTTAATGAATTGCCTGATATGTTTTTGAGCATAATATGTTCTGATCTTGTTGATGGTTCTGATTATGACATATCCTTTATGTTGGCGTGTTATTGCCAATGTGTTGATACTTGACATCAACTCATCAATTCATACTGCAAATAAATGTCTTTGTTTTTTGTCTCTCTTGATGAAGTGCCTGCATTTGTTTATATGTGTATGACTGTGAAACATTCTGATTCTGTCAATATGGTTCTGATGATGGCAAATTCCTGTGATATTGTTATGATATTTGATATTGTGAATGAAGGTCGGAACAGCTGTTGTCACTCGAAATGATGGACGATTAGCCCTGGGAAGACTAGGAGCACTATGTGAGCAGGTACGGAAATACTGTTATTATGTGCCCTGTTATGAACCAGTTGCCCATAGTTTTTATTTTGTATTGACTTATAAATTTAAATGTTCATGGAAATCGCAGATAAAAGAGCTGAACTCCCAACAATACGAGGTTATTTTGGTGACTTCCGGTGCTGTTGGCCTTGGACGTCAAAGGCTGAGATACAGGAGATTAGTAAACAGCAGGTCTAAGCTTGAACCTTTCTGTATTTCTTTTTGTTTGAAAATTGAAATAAGCATTTCAGAAATTTGCATTGAGAGATCATGTTTCTTAAGCTTTTTCATTTTTTTCCTGTTTGTTAATGTCTTTCAGCATTACTGACCTTCAGAAGCCACAATTAGAACTTGATGGGAAGGCATGTGCTGCTGTTGGACAGAATAGTCTCATGGCTCTATATGATACATTGTTCAGTCAGGTCTTAATTTTCTGTTCCCTTTTCTGTTGCCTTGGGCTGTTAATTTGTTTTCTTTATCTATATAACCCCGGGGATGAGTCTCACTTTGTCCCATGTCACGACCAGCTTTATGTTCGAGGTATATATAGAAGTTGTTTCTGATATTATCTTCCTGTGTTGCAGCTGGATTTGTCATCGGCTCAACTTCTGGTGACTGACAGTGATTTTAGAGACAAAGATTTTAGGAGGCAACTAAGTGAAACTGTGAAATCATTATTGGCATTGAGAGTTATTCCAATATTTAATGAAAATGATGCTGTCAGCACCAGGAAAGCTCCTTATGAGGTATTATAGTTATATTTTTTAATTTTTTTTTCTTTCCAAAAAGAGCTGAAGATAATGTCATCTGTTACCAGTCACCCGGTACTTCTTCTAGACCAATTTACTGGTAAAACTTGCATTTTCTTTTATGAAACGAGAAAAAATGGGTGCGTGAAGGCTTTGGTTATTTCTTATTGAGATGCAAGGTTTGCATTTGGCTCTGGATAAATGATATTCAATCTCTTCTAAGAATTGGTGATTTTAGGTGTATCTGGTGCACCCTAGTAGGAAGACACTGGGTTCATCCTCTCAGGTTTTTATCATCTCAATTAGCATTATGGCTGTTACCACCAGTACATGAACCGATTGTGTTTCCCTAAGTTCTCGGGTGTGCTGCTTGTTGTCTATTAATTTGCATGAGTTTAGCATTTGGTTCTGGAACTAAGGATAGTCCCTTTTCAGGAACTTGATTTTGGGATACATGTTATTAGTCTAGTAAATGTTGCATATTAGCATTATGATGATCTGTGAAGTTCTGCAGGATTCTTCTGGTATATTTTGGGATAATGACAGTTTGGCAGCTCTATTAGCACTGGAACTAAATGCCGATCTTCTTGTTTTATTGAGTGATGTGGAGGGTCTTTATAGTGGGCCCCCGAGTGATCCAAAATCAAAGCTAATCGACACATATATTAAGGAAAAACATCAAAGTGAAATTACTTTTGGGGACAAGTCGAGAGTGGGGAGAGGGGGCATGACTGCAAAAGTGAAAGCTGCTGTTAGTGCAGCAGGTGCTGGCATTCCTGTTGTTATCACCAGGTAATTTGATCACTGTATTCCTCTTTTGGTGGAAGTCCTGTGCTTCACATTAAGTGTTAAATATATTGATGTCTTCTATTCTGATCCCTGCCAGTAAATCATTGGTTGGGATCAAGCAATAGATAGAAGAAACTTCTGGGAATCTTTTTCTCCTTCAGAGTATATCTGCCTTGCTTATGAGTAACATCTATTAAGAGAAGAAAAATTTGTTTCATAGGGAATTTTATATATATATTTTTTTTAACTGAAAGATTTGCTTTATAAGAGCTTTGGCTCATCAAATAATAGTATCAGAATATGTGTTTTGCTAATTGTATGTGCATTAATCCCTGATTTCTCTTTGAAAGTGGGTATGCTAAGGAGAACATAATCAAAGTTCTTCAAGGGCAGCGAGTTGGTACTCTCTTTCATAAAGATGCTCATTTCTGGAACCCAATTAGAGAAGTTGGTGCGCGTGAAATGGCAATTGGTGCAAGAGATAGCTCTAGGCGGCTTCAGGTGACATTAGATTTCTTTGCTAGCTAAAACTTTTGGAATTGTTGAAGTTTTATTTCATTTTTATTCCTAACATTAAGGACTTGATTGGCTGTGAGATCTGAATAATGTTTTTGTTTTTCACCTGTCCAAGAGCAGTAAAGAATATTGTAACAATATCTGTGCAGGGATTGTCTTCTGAAGAAAGGAAAAAGATTTTACTGGACATAGCTGATGCTCTTGTAGCAAATGAAAAATTGATCACTGCAGAAAATGAAGCTGATGTTGCTGCTGCCCAAGAGGCAGGACTAGAGAGATCCTTGATATCTCGTTTGGTTTTGAAGCCTGGGAAGGTAAGACCATGAATTTTGGTTTTTGTGTGATATTACTGAAAATTTGCAATCCATATGCTTAAAGTTCAATCATGTAGAATGCACATCCTTTCTTCTTTTATATGATTGAAATTATACTCAACAGATTCCAAGTCTTGCGAAATCAATTCGCATGCTTGCAAATATGGATGATCCAATTGGTCGTGTTCTGAAGAAAACACAGGTAATTATGGTTTGCTGATATTTTCTGCATTTTTTTTTATCACAAGAGTTTGATTGCACAAGTAGGATAGGTTTCAATTTGGGTTCTTTGTGATTTAATTGTAGTCCTATAGAATGTTGGGCAAAAACTCTTTTGGGGATAAAACTAAGTATTGATACAATTATGTATCGCAGGTAATTTAGGTTTTCCTGATATTTACTAGTTGTAGCTGGCCCCAGCGAGTTGGGCTTAAGGCTTTGTTGATTGATTGATTGATTGATCTTCTGATACTAGTATTGTGATTTATCTCTGTTTGCTTTTTTCCTCCTAGCTTGCAGATGGGCTTCTTTTAGAGAAAACTTCATGCCCATTGGGTGTCCTTTTAATTGTTTTTGAGGCTCGACCTGAAGCGTTAGTGCAGGTGAACTATCTATCATCTATAGTTTTCAAAATTCTTTTGCGTTGTTTTGGTATTTTTGTATCACTCTTGACCTTACTTGACTTTACTTTGATGTAGCTTGAATCTTAGTCATGTATATCCTCCTTTACTTAGATCATTATATTAAAAACTTCATATCTCTGGTTAATAGAATTATGTTGTTCTTGACAAAGCAAACTGAGCCAAAATGAAATAAATAATTGTTATAATTCTTTCACTGTAGGTGATTACTTCACAGAATTTGAACAAAGCTTTTCATATGATTTATTGTGTACACTTTCTTTAGGAGCTGAAATATGTTATGCCTCAAAGCCCTAAATCCTGGTAATCTTAAAATAGTTCTCCCTCCATTACAAAACGGATAACATGGTCTCAAGCATGCAATAGATTTTAAAGTGGTCTTATGGTATATCATTTCTTCTTTTAGCGTCTTACACCATTGGGTCATTAGCTCCTCCAACCTTTTCCTTTGCAGCTAAAAGTCGGTTAGCCAACCTCTGTAGCACTGCCCTCAATTGATATATAATACACTAATAGTGACATTATAAACTTTTCCATAAATAATCCTTGAGGGGAAAATTATGTCCGTGTAAAACCCTTTTTACGATGGACAGTGTAATGTCTTTAGAATATGTGGTACTCAGAATAATTCAGCTTTATTAATTTTTGCCCAAAATGCAGGTGATTCGGTTGGTTTCAGTTTATGTCCGCAATAGCTAACCAACTTTTTAGTAACCATATAAATGTATTAGTAGATGTTGAAATCAGTTCAATCAGTATGTTCTTTTCGGAGTGGGGAATTCTTATTTCCCCATCACCTATTCCTATTTGTGTATTATGTATTATTAATTTGCCTATTTGTGCATTATAGTAACTTGTCAGTGTTTTATTTCTATTTTATAGAGTGAACTTAAATATTCTTAACTGAATCTGAAGTAGTATTAATCTGAGTTACTCTATATCTTTCCGATAAACCCAATTGGGAAAGAGACCTTTTCCTATTTAGTGGATACACAAATAATGCCTCAATTTAATTTAAGTAATAAAAAAATCCTATGTTTGTATGGGAAGATGAAGCAAGTCATTTTTTTTAATTGTAAATTAGAAATCTTTTTTTAAAGGATGGCCTATTGTGATAGGAATCAAAACTTTTTTACATTAGACATATTTACGACAATCAAAAGCTATGCAAATTACATAACCATCTTTGAAATCTGTAGATGCCATGTTTCAATTGTGAGACTCAAAACCATCTTTTTTTATTCAGTGATTAATTCATCAAAATCATATTATATGCAAATAAAATGAATTATTAACAAATGGAAATGATAAAAAACATCAATTAGTTTCAAGAACCCATTGATTTTGACTAAACTAAGGATCTGTGTATATATATATCGCCTATTCCTATTTTGAACCGTCATATTTTTCATCTTGTTGCTCTTATTATGGAGCTGCAAGTGTTCTAATGAAGATTAGACTTATTCCATTGAATTATCTTCTGGAGTGAACTTAAAGATTCTTTTTGTCTACATTAGATTGGTCTATTCGTACTTATCTTTTGAATGGGCTTCTCCATAAGCTTATATTTGACTTTGATAGATTGCCTCATTAGCAATCCGAAGTGGGAATGGCCTTCTTCTGAAAGGAGGAAAAGAAGCAAAACGATCTAATGCTATCTTACATAAGGTTTAGTTTTTTCAATTACGTTTTCAACATACAGTGTATTTAAGTGTCTTGTTCTCTTAATGTTACTTCTGAGTTACCTTTCTTATTAATTCAAGGTCATAACTGAAGCCATTCTAGACAATGTTGGGAGGAAGCTTATTGGACTAGTGACTTCAAGGGATGAGATTCCTGATCTCCTAAAGGTGGGGTACTTATTGAAATGAGATATTTCAATACATTAACTCTTGGGAAATTGATAAACACTCGCATGTATGCAACAGCTGGATGATGTGATTGATCTAGTCATCCCTAGAGGCAGCAACAAACTGGTTTCACAGATCAAGAGTTCAACGAAAATCCCTGTCTTGGGCCATGCTGGTGAGTTGGGTATTGCTATCTGCTGTCAATGTTGCCTCTGTACATATGGTTTTAATTTCATAGTTAGGAGAAATTTCAACAATTCATCCATCACCCCCTTCTGCTCCCTAGACACGTTGAGCAGATGGATGTGTTGAAGGGAGCAAATTGGTGTAGCTGCCTTCGCTCAAATATACTGAATGTGTCCTTTGTGATCAGATGGAATATGTCATGTATTTGTTGACAAGTCTGCTAATGTGGAAAAGGCAAAACGGATTGTTTTGGATGCAAAATTAGATTATCCAGCGGCTTGTAATGCCATGGTAATTTGTTCCTTGTTCATTTTTCTTGAGTGCCTTTTCTTTTCATTTTGAGTATTTTCTCGAAACTGATTATGGAAATGACACCTAATGCCCATATTCTTGTCTCACAGGAGACACTCCTTGTGCACAAGGATTTCGTACGGACTGGTGTTCTTAATGAACTTGTTTTTGCTCTTTGTGCCGAAGGTACAACTTTTGGTAAAAGAAATGGTTTAATGGTATTGGAAAATATTGTCCCATATTTTTGTCAATTCCATGAATCAGTAGCCAAAAACATGCCATTATCGAAAGATTAAAATATGGTCCACTTTCGTTCTACCGTTGCAGGTGTGACTTTATATGGTGGACCAAAGGCGAGTCCCTTGTTAAATATTCCAGAGACGCATTCATTTCATCACGAGTACAATTCAATGGCGTGCACAGTTGAAATAGTTGATGATGTTCATGCAGCCATTGATCACATCCATGAACATGGAAGGCATGAATCTACTTCTTTGCTGAGAAGCATGCTGATCTCTCTCATTACTGCCTTTTCTCCCTCCCTCTCCCTTTTCTGTATGCTTGCCTGTGCACTGTACTTTTATACCTGTGAATTCAGGAATAATGGTGTCTACGGGAATCACCTCCTGAATGTACTGGTAACTATTATTTCCAATTTTTGCAGTGCGCATACAGATTGTGTCATCACAGAGGACAGTGAAGTGGCTGACATATTTCTAAGTCGAGTTGACAGGTAGTTTTTATTGGAAGTCCTGCTGTCTTATTTTCCTGGCTAAGCTTTTTACGGTGTATGGAATGCCCCCATCTTGATGTCAATTATATAGACGCTGATGCCACCTCCCTAAATTTGCAGTGCTGCTGTTTTTCATAATGCTAGCCCAAGGTTCTGCGATGGTGCTCGGTTTGGACTGGGTGCAGAGGTACTGTTGAACAAATCCATGGCTTTTGCCATGGTGGATGATATTGAAGATTTCATTCATGTCTCTTATACCCTTTGATGGTTGCTAGGTTGGGATCAGTACAAGTAGAATCCATGCACGAGGTCCAGTTGGAGTTGAGGGATTGCTAACGACAAGATGGTATGAATAAGTTATTTGCTTTTCATGATCTCTACGGCAACGAAATAGAGATAACTTGACGTGTGATTATTTCTGCAGGATTCTAAGAGGAAGTGGACAGGTTGTGGATGGAGATAAAGGAGTGGTTTACACCCACAAAGAGATGCCTGTTGATTCCAAGATGGAAATGTGTAACGGAAGATTAGACAAGTAGGGAACCTGAAAGCGTGCAACCCTGTTATGTGGTGTTGTTTTAGGGTTTATTAGGTGTTGTAAGGCTTTGTAGCGGTTGAATTGAAGATGGTTGCTGTTTTAAGCTGCTTATTCTTTTGTGGCCTATTGTAGCTAAATGCAGAGATGAATAAGAATAAGGCTAAAGAATATGTAGACAGCTAAAGCATTGTTAGTGGTTCAACGAGTTTGTAGCAAATGTTGAGATTTAGAGCTAATTTATTTATTTTCCCGTTTCATTCAGTTCTGGTCTTTACCCCCGTAATACGGCTGTTGTCTCATTGGCATGATAACTAATGTATTATGCTGTTTGGTTGGTAAGCTAATCAAATTCTTACTATGATGTAATCCAAAGGCAAAGCTTCAAATAATGGGAGCGAGAAAATGTTACTCCCTCCGTCCCATATTCTTAGCACCATTTTCGTTTTTGGGATGTCCTAAAATCTTTGCACCATTTCCTCTTTTAGTAATTTTTGTGTGCAAATTATCCATTATACCCTTATTTCTTCTTCGCCTAAATGCAACCGATTCTTCTCTCTTCTTCTTCCAAATCAATCAAATTCTTTCAAATCTTATCCAATCAAGCCATTAAGTACGTGGGTAAGCTTCGATTTTGGGGCAATTGTCATCCTCGTTGTCACCGGTTGCTCAGGTTGAGTGATTCACGCCATGAATAGGGGCCAGCGGAATTGAAAGAATTAATTGGGGGCGACGCAACAGAGATGATGGACTCGATGGGGGCGACAGAGGCGGTGCAAGGATCTGCAAGCGGCAGTGCCGAATCGATCGATTACTGCAACGAATCGTTGACCGATTCTTCTCTCCAGTTGATTCGATCAATCGATGATTGCAACCGTCATCCTCCTCCGATTGTGTCAGATTGACCGAATCGCTTTTGCCCTCATCTGGCACCTTTGATCGATCTATTTGCCTTCATCCTCGCTGATCTTATGAAGAATCGATAGTCGAAACGAGAACAATGATATGGGTTTGGCTTCGGTGGCGGCGAACAAGAGCTTCCATCTCCAGAACAGAAGTCGATGTTCGGAGTAGGAGTCGTGGAGCGGTGGAGATGGGTTAGGCCAGTTTGATCAGGGTAGTGAGGAGCTTCGGAGATGTGTTGTAGGTTGCAGCAACATGGGAAATGAGGGGTAATTTTGGAAAGAATTGGTAAACAATGTAAATTTCTTGGTCTCCATGAAAAAGCAAATGTTACAAAGATAAATGGAAGATAAGGGGACGGAGGGAGTATATTCTAAACTTAAGAAAAAGTGTAATAAGAATAAGAGCAGGAGCCGCATTTAAGATCATGCTATATCACCTAGAGGTAACAACTTATTTCCTCTGCCTCTATTAGATTCTTCTAAGGGTTTGCTAATGTTTGTTTTAAAGTTTAATCTTGGGGAACAGTTTGTAGCTTTGAAGTTTAAGGAGGGGCGGGGTGAGGTGAGGTGAGGCCACAAGAGACTAGAATAGAAGACGTGGGTTCTCTAGGCATTTCAAATGTTTTCATGTCGGAATCTCCAGAGTTAATTGACAAACAAAGACCATTTGAAGTGATTACGATGGCTGTGCAACTAAAACAACATTATTAGGTATTAGTCAATAGAAAACTTATGGCCTTGGTTAAGTGATTCTACAACGATGATTCCATTGACTTCAATTAAATACTATAGAAAATTAATACTAATTATTTCATCCATCTCAAAAAAAAAAAAAAATGAACAATATTTTTTATGTCCAAAAAAAGTCAAACCACTTCCCTTTTTCAAAATGCTTTTAACATCCAATTTACTAACTTTACTATCAATATCTAGACTCTCAGCACATAAAACACAAATTATAACTATATATACAAATTAATTAGTAGTTCATGAACATTGCCTTTGTTTTGCCTCTTAAGTAATGGTCTAACCTCCTTCTAGCCCTCTACAGATTTCCTTTCTTCCATTTTGGTCCCTAAACTATTTCATTTGATTGCTTTTCCTTAAGTAATGGTCTAACCTCCTTCTAGCCCTCTATAGATTTCCTTTCTTCCGTTTTGGTCTCTAAACTATTTCATCTGATGATCAAGCTTTGAGAGACAATATGAGGGCCTTTTTGAGGTTGATAAATTTGCAACTTTTGATACTGTATCTGCCAAAGATAAAGACTACAATGACTTTCTCCACTTTTTTTCCTTTTTGACATCTTTTCCGCCAAAGATAAGCATTATTTTTTATAGGAAGGTTATTTCTATCTTCTATGAAAAAAATTTAGCCACTTTTGTCTAATTTAATTTGGCCATGGATTGGATTGCTCTGAGACTTTACTTGGAATTTGCAATTTAAATACTAAGTTCGCACCATTTTTATTTTTTTATTTTTTGTCAATAGCTACAAACCACTTTAATTGCTAATAAATCCCACTATTTATCCTATTAATCCTAAAAATTATTGTTAAGAGATTAAAATCATTAGACCCTGTTTTTATGTCAACTCCAAATCTTAGTTTCTTTATTGAATTTTTTTTTCCATCAATTGTTAAACTCAGATTGCTAGAACTCTAATTTTTCCTCTCTTCATCCCAAAATTTTATTATTTAATGATTATTTTGTTATATTTACGTAAAATGATACTACATATTGAACCGCTACATGTACACACACACACACACACACACACACACACTTTAATTTGACCATGGATTGGATTGCTCTGAGACTTTACTTGAAATTTTCAGTTTAAATCCCCAGTTCATACCATTTTTATTTTTTTATTTTTTGTCAATAGTTAAACACCATTTTAATTGCTAACGAATCCTACTATTTAACCTATTAATCATAAAAAAAATTTATTGTAAAGAGATTAGACTTATTAGACCCTGTTTTTATGTCAACTCCAAATCTAAGTTTTTTTATTGAATTTTTTTTCCATCAATTGTTAAACTCAGATTTATAGAACTCTAATTTTTCCTTTCTTCATTCCCAAACTTTATTATTTAATGATTATATTGTTATATTTACATAAAATGATGGGACAGATTGAACCACTGTAAAGTGCGGAATGTACAAACCTCGTGTGTGTGTGTGTGTGTGTATTTTAATCCTTTTTTAAACTCTTAATATGCAAAACTCAAAAAAATATTTTTTTAATTTTAATTTTAATAGTAAAAAACTAAGTCTTGAGTGCATCTAGTGCACAGTATGTACCATGTGCTCTTTTATTAGTTTGCATGTATTTTTAATTGGATATGTTATTTTACAAATACTATATGGTCTTTTTATACATTATTGTTTGTTATTTTTAAGTTTCTATACATTCTCATTAATGTTTGGTCTATTATTATTATTTTTCATTGTTATATCATTGAGTAATATCTATTATTTTTTTTCTCAACTAATTATTACATGCAATTTGTCTAACATATATTCATTTGTCAAAAGAACATATCCATATTTTTAAAAAAATATGGACTTGGTGCAAAAAAACATAACAGTCTATTTGTTATTACACTATTAGTTCTCATGCTCTTTTGATTACGTTCTTTTCAATTTTTATATGTTCTTTTATACATTACTGTTTGTTTTTTTTTCTAAATTTATTTTTTTAATGTTTTTAATGTTTCTATATATATATATATATATATATATATTGTTATTTTTAGTTCCTATATATTTTTTGATACATTGATGTTCGTTTTTTTTCAATTCCTATATGTTCTCCTTGATTCCTCATTTATTCTCATGTTTCCATTATTCTGTCATCTAGTAATTTTTTCTTTGCTTCTAGAATTATACAAAGATTAAGGACAAAAAAACTACAAAAAGGAAATATGAAAGCTAGATAAAAGCGAAATATAAAAGAAAAGAGAATAATACATAGAATATAAAAGAAAAGAAGAAAACGAAAAAAATAAAAATAAATGCGAGGAAAAGAAAGAAAGGAAAAAGGGGAAAACGAAGGAAAGTTATAAAAAAAAAAAAAAAGGAATGAAAACAAAACATGGAAGAGCCAAAAAAAAAAAAGGGAAACTAAAGAAAATGAAACAGGAAAGGACAAAAAAAAAAGACGGAAACAGTGAGAGCGAATTAGCGAAACACAAAGGGACAAAAAAAGGCCTAAATACCTATTGCTCCCCTGAACTTTAGTAACTCGGACAGTTTGGCCCCTAAACTATAAAGTGCATCAATTTAAACCTTAAACTTTGAAGAATTGATCGCTTTAGTCCTTTGACTCACTAATCTAACACTGTGATTAATGTCTGTCTATTGATAAAAAGGAAAAATTATTTAATAATCACATAAATTATATTTGTTCTCTTTTTCACCCTAAACTTTTATCTCCAACACTCAAACCATCATCTCCATGTATTTGGCAATCTCTTCCACCACTGCATCCTTTGCTATTGATTGAATATTGATTCATGGGGTGTGATTTGTGACATACTTGCTCCTGGGTTCTGATTTCATTTAATCAATGAAGAACTCATCCACTACTATTTGGGAAATCTTCAATTTTCGCAGGTTATCGCGATTGGAACCAATTAGAATGCCACCTAATGAAACCTGAGTAGAAGCCTTGCTAAATTGGACTAGGGTTTAGAAGAGGGGGCTGGGGAGGGGGCATGGATGACAAACTTGAAGCACTTGAAGGTGGCCCCGGATCAAGCACCTTGTTATACTCGATGTCTGGACAGGAGAGGAGGAAGGGTGAAGAATCAAAGGCCAGCGTGTGGCTAGTGGTGTGGAGCTAGGAGAAGAGGAAAGGACACTGTGAGGGGGCTACTACTATAGAGGAGGAGGAAGGGATGCAAAGAGGGTGATGCTGCTGTGGATGTGGAGGCCGAGGCTGAGGCCGATGGGCAGAGATGGAGCGGAGGAAGGGACTCTTGGGAGGGGGATATTGCTGTGGAGGTGGGAGAAGAGGAAGGTGAAGAAGAGAGGTAGGAGTGGACAGTGAGAGTGAGGAAGCGGAGGCCGGATTGTGGCTGGTGGGTT